>JAMKCH010001235.1:0-92255 GCA_023653785.1 Ophioderma brevispina
TCGACCCATTCTTACTGGGAGTGTTAATATGACAAGGGTCTCTAAAGTCAACAAGCGTATTGGTCTCCTAAGAAGGGTTAGGAATGTATGCCTACAAAAAAAAACTCCTTGGTCTGTTGTATAAATCTTTAATTATTCCTCATTTTGATATGTGATATCGTGGGGGTAATGACAGCCATATAAAATCTTGTCTCAACTTAATGTTCTCTCAAAATATGCTGGGCAAGGTATTTTAGGTATCCCCGTCCGTTTTCCAACTGATGTTTTTACTTCAAGATGGGATGGGAAACACTATAGTGATCGTAGTTGACTCACCTCAAACTTAGCGTTTATAAAGTCTTCATGGCAAGTGATTTACCTCCAAAGTTGTGCAATATTTTTTATCTTAATAGAGTCTCTCAGACTCATAATTATAGGACAAGAGCTGGTTGTTTTTTTTTTTACACGGGGAATTTGGGCTTTACCTCCTTGTCGCCAACACTTCTGAAAGTAGAAAATCCTTTCAGGGGAGCTTCAGCCTTCACAAAACTCCCAACCACTGCAAAAAATCCATCCCAGCTACGCTGGGAATTTAAAAAAATTATTATTGTAATTTAGCTAGATTTTAGTTTTCCATATATACATATACTTAGTTTGTATTTGTTTTTTTAATTTATGAAGTGTTTATTGGTATGTATTTTAAGAGTGTAATTTTATATGCATTTAATAATTAAGATGTCGTTTCAGTACGTAACCAATGTTGATGTTTTGTTTGCCCCCTGGGCACCCTATGAAAAAAACAGTGTCCGTTACTGATTGGGTCTCCCAGGCAACAAGATCTAATAAATAAATAATAAATCAATAATAAATAAATAATAAATAAATAATGGTACTGGAGCAGCGATTGATCAGTGAACTGTGCGTAATGAATTATGAAGCGAGACAAAACGTTGAAGGTCCGTGATAAGTATTTAGCAAAGAAATCTCCACATAGTAATGTAATTGTGATGCCACTAAAACCGGTTGTAAAGTAGAGAGAGTCCGCCGGGAGCCAAGGCCGGGCTTCGTAGACGACATCGGAATTAAAGCGTGAAACCAATGTTGCTGAACACGTAAAGGCCTATCAGTGATCTGTGAAATCGGAAAAATCGAAAAAAAATCATCAAAAATCAGGAATTTTGCTTGTGGCAAACAAGGGATAGTGTCCTACATACTTCTACAAGTGCTTAGAACAAAATCAGTCGAATAAGGACAAAATCGGGAAATTTAGATATACTGTCCGTACAGCACGAACACACTTTACCGGACACTCAACAATATTTATTTGAAGGAGTCTAGGTTTAACGCCGGGCCCCCGCTTTCTCCATGCGAATCATCAAACCACCACCAAAGCGAGCCACGACGTGATAATGACGACGTCACACCATGCATGATGCTTGGCATGTGATCTATCCAACCAATTACTGCACGGGGTTGTGATGTACAATAAGGGGAAGAACAATGCGCTGTGACACTGAGGTCCGATAGCGTCGTGTGAAGTGAATGAGAAATAGTGAATAATCGAAAGCAAACGGTATAATGGAGCGATGTCATGGATGGGAAATGTTTTGAAGAACTGTGGTTGCCTTGTAGCATTTGAGACTGTACGAGTATTTAAAGATGATGTCGAACTAAGCAATGACATTTTCCCTAATATGGACTTCGATGTATTTGCAACAAAAATTGTTAAAATTTATATGAGCAAAATGAAAAGGAATCTTAAGTTTGAGAATTTGGCACAGGGCTCTTCATAACCACGAGCTTTGTGTCCGCTTTGGTTATTACGCTTACAGTGACCCAACTAAATGTTAATTATATTAAGCAAGTGGTGCGCTTTTCAATATGATCTACGAGGTGTAATAAAGAAGTTCGTTTGTGTACAGGCACTTATTACTCCACCATAATTAACGGAGAGTCATGTTTGAACAACTGCTCTTTTCTTCCTTTTTTCTGTCAAGTTTTCAGTTGGAAAAAAATCTTATGAGAATTCTACAGCCTATCCTTCACTTTTAAAAAAAAAAAAGCTTTTTATTTCTGCAAATTTCAAATATTTGACTCTTTAAGGTAGATCACTGATAGTGTCATTAATGAAATCGAGGCGCTCTATTCTTTACGGTTGTAATGGACTATGAGTCCGGTGCCGGACTACAAAAATTCACACCGCAGAAAATATATTCACGCAACAACTATCAAAGGCTTTAACCATTCAAAGTACCAAGATTAGTCTTAACCAATCTGCAAAGTGTGTTTCGTCTGCATTTGCCAAACTCGGAAATCACTCAACCAAGGGAAGTACTTCAATCATCCGAACAACATGCCATTTTTAAATGACTTTTTTCCTGGAACCAGTTTGCCAGCTTTCAATGACTTTTAAAAAACCGTGAATGGGTTTGTTTGAAAAAGTATATATGGTTCCTATTGGCATAGATATATTTATCTTGCATCTTGCATTGTTTTGGGTTTTGAAAGGCGTATTTGTGTGTCGTATTATCCAATCGTTTACTTTCTACTCTGTAGTAAAACGAAATCCATTCGGAAATAGCTTTGCATAAATGTATAAACGCAAATGCAGAAATCCCATTTCAGATGAAATGCAATGGGATTGGAGATGGATTTCTTGTTTTGCCTTATTTTGGTAAAACTTCACATTTTTGGCTTGCATGGGCTTACTAAACCACGCAGAATTACACATTTACAGTGTGCTTCTGATGTGATATATAGTTAAACACTTTATTTTACATATTCCAGTTACGTGCCTTAACATTCCTTTTAAATATCAATACAAATATTTCTTTATATGGCATATAATCCATTTTGTTTCATTTTTTTCAAAATCCGGATTATAATTTTATTCCCGTACGCATAATGCATTCCACAATATTTGTCTTGGAGGTTATTTAAAGCATCTTAAATCTTTAATCATTCTGAGTGTTATTTAGATATAAGTGCAATATTCTCTTCCTGCAGGCTTATACGTTTGCATTTGATTATGAATTATTTTTAGTAACGTAATACTCTTCCGGCTGCAAAGCCCTTTCCACCTGATCCCGCGTCACCTTTGCCTGTTTTCATATCTACACTGGAAGCGTATTTCATGAGATAATCGCAAAAGCCCCTCCAAGTCGTATACGCTTGATCCACTACCAAACCTGGCTATTCAAACAACGCCTTAATGCAGAACTGCCTAGGGAACTCCGTTTGTATAAAACCTACTCTGTGTTTTTGTTAATAAAGGAGACACAGTATTATATAGGGCGTCTAAAAAAATGGAAACCAAGACAAACATAGTTTCTTTATCGGTTGCTTGCAAGACTTTGTTACGATTGTATACAACTATTTACTGTTACGCAAGATGTTCTCTCGCTCTCCCTCATGAAACCAGTCAGACTGCAGGTCATGATTTCTTAGCGCGTAAATCTCAAGCTAAGAGCCAGTGCCGACTCTTTGCGAAGTTTTCCGAAATGAAAGCTTAAAGGTCCAAAGAGAGATGTCCATAAAAAATTGAAAGTACTGATTTTTGTCCTGATGTAAAGCTTTCCATCAAAAATAACCCAATCTGAAAGGATTAAGCTGAGAAATGTTTCTTTGGTACACAAATTATGAAATTTCTAATTTCGTATAGGAGCAAATGCGAAATTCAGCCTATGTTTTCTATTGATATAAAGCAAATGAAAATCACCTTTTTTCTCTCTTTTAAGACATTTCTGTAGCCAAATACAAGGTAAGAAATCTATTGAGTGTCTAGTCTATATGAAATTATTATTATGACACAATATCTGGGTGCCTCAAAAATCTCACGTTGCACCTTTAAATATCAACCATTTTAAGTGGACCTGGTACAAAATTAATATTAGATGCGCTAAATGAGTCAAGAAATAAATCTGTATTTTTTTCTTTGCCTAGCATATCAGAAAATGTATTTTTTTTTTTTTTTTTTTTTGCTTGCTGAGTAGCTTTTGGGGGTGACAGTAGATAAGGGGGTTTAGTAATAGGGGGTTACTGTAAAAGAAGGACAAAATTGCCAAAAAAAGGACAGGGGAAAAAAGTGGTAGTATATTATATAGTACCACTTTTTTCCCCTGTATTTTTTGAGGGGAAAAAAGTGGTAGTATATATATAGAGCGACGAACATAATATATAGTACCACTTTTTTCCCCTCACGAAAAAAAAATACAGGGGAAAAAAGTGGTAGTATATATAGAGCGACGAACATTATCTATAGTACCACTTTTTTCCCCTGAGGAAAATAATTACACAGGGGAAAAAAGTGGTAGTATATATAGAGCGACGAAGAAAATTTCCTCCCAAATAAATAGGCAACATTCTTAATGTGTTCTAACGACTGGGGGAGAATCCCCCCGTTTGAAAAGGGGCGCAGACTCAGCTTGCTGAGTAGCTTTTGGGGGTGACAGTAGGTAAGGGGGTTTAGTAATAGGGGGTTACTGTAAAAGAAGGACAAAATTGCCAAAAAAAGGACAGGGGAAGAAAGTGGTAGTATAATATATAGTACCACTTTTTCCCCTCAGGAAAAAAGTACAGGGGAAAAAAGTGGTAGTGTATATAGAGCGACGAACATAATATAGTACCACTTTTTTCCCCTGATGAAAATAATTACACAGGGGAAAAAAGTGGTAGTATATATAGAGAAGATATAACGAAGATAATTTCCTCCCAAATAGATAGGCAACATTCTTAAGTGGTAGTATAATATATAGTACCACTTTTTTCCCCTCAGGTGGTAGTAGAGCGGTGGATTAAATGTTGTAAAACAGCCATAATTCTTTGAGAAAGGGCTCAGACACAGCTTGGGTGTATTGGGCGGGATGCATGCAATGCACGTTATTTTTTTTTCCTTACAAAAATCAAGCAAAAATAAGTTCCTTTTTAGAACCTGGCAACACTGATGAACCATTTCCCCTGAGGGGAAAAAAGTGGTACATTGCCAAAAAAATAGCCCAATCTGAAAGGATTAAGCTGAGAAATGTTTCTTTGGTACAAAAATTATGAAATTTCTAATTTCGTATAGGAGCAAATGCGAAATTCAGCCTATGTTTTCTATTGATATAAAGCAAATGAAAATCACCTTTTTTCTCTCTTTTAAGACATTTCTGTAGCCAAATACAAGGTAAGAAATCTATTGAGTGTCTAGTCTATATGAAATTATTATTATGACACAATATCTGGGTGCCTCAAAAATCTCACGTTGCACCTTTAAATATCAACCATTTTAAGTGGACCTGGTACAAAATTAATATTAGATGCGCTAAATGAGTCAAGAAATAAATCTGTATTTTTTTCTTTGCCTAGCATATCAGAAAATGTATGTTCCTGATAAAATCATAAAAAATTATGATAACAGTTGTTTTAAAACTGTATTCAATCTTAAGATGTCGCGTAGTGTCCCCAAACAAACCGTGGACCTGACCGTTTTGGTATCAAAATGATGTAAAACTATACCAAATAGAGTATTACTTCGGCCTTTTACGAGATCAAGTTTTATTGTATTTCCATATACCAATCCGATTATCCGATGTGTTCATTTCACTCGCTGAGGGAAGAGCTGGGAATGCACGCATGAATGGTTCCATGGCCTTGCCTATAACAATGGCAATATTGATTGATACCGTAGCAATCACACAGAAAAATTGGGCCTAAACATTTGTATTATATTTTTGTGTTATTTTCATGGACTTGACCGTGTCGTATGTTCCTGTAATTTAGTTTTGATGGATTATGGAAGAAAATACTGTAATATAACTGTTAGGTCAGCTATAGACTTCCTCCCAACTTTCAATAATTTAAAGACTTGGGGTAAGAGAACCAACACCACCTGTAAACTGTGTTCAAACAAAGAGACTCTCCAACACATTCTCAATATATGTCCGACAGCTCTTAACCAAGGACGTTTCACCTGGCGGCACAACTCAATTCTGTCCACAATCCTGATCAAGCTTCACGATGTAATTTCCCAAAATGCCATCCCTGGGATTAAAACCTATGCTGATATTTCTGGCTGGGTTATTGGGGGAGTAACTGTTCCACCTAATATTCTCACCACAAGCCAACGTCCCGATCTTGTGATCGTGGACGAGGTTGGAAAGCGCATTTTCGTCATGGAGTTAACCATTCCGTTTGAAATGAACATTAATGATGCCCACTCTAGGAAAATGAACAGATGTAGCTCTCGTATAGCTGATCTGAAATCTAGCGGCTACAAAGCTTCTTCTTCTTAGCGTGTCCACATGTCATTGGTATGGCTTGTGGTGGTGTCAGGATTTATTCAACTGAGTAAGCTGATCCGGGGCCGCGTGTATCCATGATACGGACGCTCCTAACATGGCCTACAAAGCTAAACTTTGTTGTGTTGAGATTGGTTCTAGTGTGCTCATCACCAAAGACAACAAGACCAGATTGAAAAACATTTTTAAATTTGTATATGCTAGAGCCCCTAAATCCTTTTTAAGATTCTGTCCAAAAACGCTTTGCTTTGTAGTTATGCTTTGTAGAACTGCAGACACGAGCCCAGTGGGTTGAATGCCCATTTATCAAAATCTAGTAGGCGGCTCTGGTAGTCATTAGCTATCTTATTAGCCTCGCTCATTTTCTCCTGTCTGCAGCCTCACAACCCAAATTATCTTTTTAAACTTGTCTATATGCTTATTCTACTCATAATGGTGCTTTTTGTCGTTTTGTTAGTGTTTTGATGTATTCACCCTGCTTGAGTTGGGATTACCCAACTCGTGTCCTGGGTTTTTATATGTACCTACTTTGTTTCTTATGAATAAAGTTTGATTGAATAAAAAAACTGAGAAAATCAGAGCTGTCCGTATCCAATAGCATTATTTGCGGCAGGTTTTTAGCCCGACTTTACATCTAAAATCTATATCATTTGATTTGTTTGAAAAATGACAATTTTACATTTCCATGCTAGTTTAGACATATATCTATCTGATAACTCCTATTTCAAACAATTTCAAAGATGGTAACAACGCGAAATCCAACAAAAAATGTACCTTGGCCAAATCTATGTTACATTTTTTTCATAGCGGTCATTCGAAGTCAGTTGAGTTGCTGAAAAGAAAATAAGCAGTATTTGTGTGACCTGCGCTTTGACTGGACACCAAGCAATTAAGGTACTGTCACACCGTCAAAGATGACTGAGCACAAATTGCAAGGTCCAAACTATTCTATTCCCCCTATCGTGCTTACAACATAACCATATTATATATTTTGTCTAATGTCAGCGTACTCAAGGGAAGAAAACTTATAGAGTGCAAAATGTGCTGAATAAGGGCTACTAATAAAGGTGCCTTCAAAAAACATTGAACCATGTAAGTACTGTATTGTAACTGTAGTTTAATACTAGCTGAAAAATCACAAAACCACAAAATGGTCTGCATGGCACCAATATCACAATAGAGCTCAATTGGAAAACCAAACAATGTTGGACTATGAAGTAGTCGCTCTTCTATTTCTCATGAAAATCTATGAGTTTGGCGATTACTATCCGCCAAATTCAATATTGAATGCATAAACGTTTTCCGGGCTATTTGTATTGAGAGAATCTTTCAGTGTAGAAAATAAGAGAAATATTTACAAACCTTTAAAAGTCTAAAAGCACTAAACATTTGTTGTGATATATAAACGCCTGCTGGTAAATTTAAATTCTAATGCCTCTCCGTGCATCCTCTATAGCTTTTAAACTTAAACGAGGTTACATGGTTAGTCTAGTTTTAGGCACACATAATCACAGCAACCGGTTGATTCATCATGATTGTCCTCAACCACAGACAGTATGGTGAGAAGGACCATGAACCCATCGTCTGTCTGGCTCTCTGTCTATCTATCTGTCCCCCGTTCAGAAATATTGACACATTGTATTAATCGATGTTTCTACAACCCCAATACATTTGTGGTACTCCAAGGGTGTGCAGTGCTGAATTTCTAAGTGCTCGGTCACCAAATAGTGTCACTCCGAACGCCTCAAAATATGTATAATTTACGAATACAATCATCACATAAATTACAAGTAATGTTGAACGACATTCTCCACTTTGTAGGTTCTCACCTTTCACACCTTTTCAATGATTGTCAAAGAAATCGTCCTCTAGCGAACAAATATTCTCTGATAGCTGCAGGCGGTGGTTGCTATTGTTTTAACACGTAATCCCGATCTCTTGATAGAAAAATCTCCAAATCCTCAATTTCAAGAGGTAATCATAGCTATATGGCGGGGGACTTACGATGCTCCTGGAGGCGACACTTCTGAGTTTTATCTGTTGCATGTCTGAGTAAGTAGACGTTGGTAGCTCAAGGGAGAATTCGTTGTCTGGAGAGGATCTGAATGGAGCTCATTTTCACATAATTAACAATGATGATTATGTAAATTATATCGCGAAAAGATTTAAAAGGAACCCAACATAAATAATCCTGGCAGACAAATTCAACGAATCCACACTTCAGATCTGGGACCATAGTCGAGTCAGCCGCCGCTTCCTCCTCTTCCTGATGTCAGGCAATTTGTTGTCTCTATATGTCTGAGGGATGAAAGAATGTCGAGGAGCATCCGTTCTGCATTACCTTGTGTAACTATTCCCAATTTGTGGTCGGCGAAGTCTGGTGATAGCAGGTGGTGTCAAAGTCTTTGAAATGGATGACTCATCAAGCTGGATTTGGTTCATAAGTACTAGTCGCATGACGAGTTTTAGAGTATCCCCTTCAAGGTTTATAATCTGGCTGCCCGGCGTTGGATATTTTATGAAGTACCTCCTGGAGAATTTCTGACCAAATCACAGATGACAATCATCACATTTTTGTGTTTTTTTTTTCAAAAAAACACCAAACATCCTATTAAATTTGGTGGACCCCATATACTTTGAAAATGTCACCCAAAGACCGCATATTTTTAGAGACCCCTATTTTGGGAGAAAATTTTCACCCAAAGACCCCTATTTTTTGGGAAAATTTTCACCCAAAGACCCCTATTTTTGGTGAAATTTTTGCAAAATTTGCTACTTTTTGGGGCATTTTGGCTGTCTCTCACCCAAATACCCCATTTGTTTGAGTGCTCATACCGAATGCTCTTGTTTTGGAAGCGCCAGGCCGCCAGCCTTACACCCATATCCATTTCATATGTGATTTCCTCCCCCGGCCCCGGCCGGGCCGGCCCCCGGGTATACGGTACGTCGCGTAATTATTCCGTAGTAATGGTGTTACAACAAAATACTACTGTGTCCACAACAAGACAAAACTGGCATTTCTAAAGAACATATTTCTACATCAAATGGTGACATAATCGTTCAAGGACACTCTCTAGAATTTTGTAAAAAAATGGTTAAAGTTACAGCAAATTTAACATTTTTGCATTGCGATGATCAAACTGCGTTTTTCAATAATAAGACTAGGAGTCACGCAGGCGGCGGTAGTGTGGTCACTAAACTAAACAGCCAATGGTACTGGAGCCCTCATTGTCAAAACTGAATTATTGAGCGAGATAGCCGTTGAAGGTCCGCGATAAGAATTTGGCAAAGAAACCTCACATTAGGTAATCCTAATTGTGATGCACTAAAACCGGTGTAAAAGTAGATATAGTCCGCCGGGAGCCATAGCCCCGGCTTCATAGACGACGGACTTAATTGAATCGAGTGCCCTATTCTTTCCCGTTGTAATGGACTATGAGTCCGGTGGACTATAAAAAAAATCTACACCGGTAAATATATTCACGTAACAACTCTCAAAGGATTTATTCATTCAAAGTACAAGATTTATGTCTTAACAACCTGCAAAGTGTTTTTCGTCTGCATTTGACTCGGAAATCACATCAACCAAGAGAAGTACTTCACTCATCCGAACAACATGAATTTTGAAATGAACTTTTTTCCTGGAACCAGTTTGCCAGCTTTCAATGACTTTAAAAAACCGTGAAATCGGTTTTGTTTGACAAGCAGTATATTATGTGTCCTACTGGCATAGATATACTTATCTTGCATCTTGCATTGTTTTGGGTTTGAAAGGGTATTTGTGTGTCGTATATCCAATCGTGGTTACTTTCTACTCTGTAGTAAAACGAAATCCATTCGGAAATAGCTTTGCATAAATGTATAAACGCAAATGCAGAAATCCCATGAGATGAAATGCAATGGGATTGGAGATGGATTTCTTTGTTTGCTTATTTGTACTTCACAGTGGCTTGCATGGCTTATCTACCACGCAGAATTACACATTTACAGTGTGCTTCTGATGTGATTATTATATATATATATTATATATGAGTGTTATTTTATATATAAGTGCAATATTCTCTTCCTGCAGGCTTACATTTGATTATGAATTAGTTTTAGTAACGTAATACTCTTCCGGATGCAAAGCCCTTTCCATCTGATCCCTCATCACCTCTGCCTGTTTTCATACCTATAACTAGAAGCGTGCTCCATGAGATAATCGTAAAAGCCCCTCCAAGTCGTATACGCTTGATCCGCTACCAAACCAGGGGTCCGTTCGCGAACCTCATGCGTAACCCTACGTGTATACTAACTCATGCGTATGTCCTACATAATGGACCTTTTCATACCATTTACACAGTGCTTTGGATAAGTTGATCCACTCAGGCATGACATAGTATGCACGTAAATTTACGACTGAGTTTCGCGGACGAACCCCTGGCTACTCAAACAACACCTTACTGCAGTACTGCCTAGGGAACTCCGTTTGTATAAAACCTACTCTCTTTGTGTTTTTGTTAATAATTGAGACATAGTATTATATAGGACGTCTAAAATAATAGAAACCGAGACCAACATATTTATCGGTCACTGGCAGGACTTAGTTACGAATTATATACAACAATTTACTGTTACACAAGACCTCTGTATCTCTCTCCCTATGATACCAAGCAATGCAGGTACCGTCACACAAATTGTGTTAAGAAGCTTTGGAAGGTCCCAAACTATTCTATTCCCCCATCGTGCTTACAACATATATTGATATCTATATTTATATTTATAGCAGATCGTAAGTGCAGACAATATTTAAACAAATAATTCGTAAACAAATATAATGGGAAAACAGCATTAAAGATGTCAGAGGTTTCGAAACGCTAATATTTCTGCGTCAGATAGGTTACTGAAACTTTAGCGTTTCGAAAGCTCTGACATCTTTATTGCTGTTTCCCATTATTTATATAATATTTTATGCTTTGTTAGCCGTTTTTGGCTATTTTGCTAATCGACCATAGTCATGTACATTCTGTCTTATTCAAATGAGTAAGGTGTCTTCAATATTAAGCCATGTAACAACTGTACTATAACTGTAGTTTTATACTAGTTGAAAAATCACAAAACTATGAAGTCTGAGTAGCCGCTCTTCTATCTTTGAGTTTGGTGATTACTCAATATTGAATGCGTGAATGTTTTCTTGGGCTATTTGTATTGAGAGAATCTCCGGTCTAGAAAATTAGAGAAATATTTAGAAACCTTTAAAAGTCTAAAAGCACTAAATCTTTGTGAGACATAAATGCATCCTGGTAAGTGTGATTATAATGCCTCTCTGTGCATCCTCCATAGCTTTTACACTTAAATGAGGTTACATGGTAAGTCTAGTTTAGGCACACACAATCACGGCAACCGGTTGATTCATCATGATTGTCCACAGCCACAGAGAGTATGGTGGGAAGGACCATGAACCTGTCGTCTCTCTGTCTGTCTGACTGTGTATCTGTCTATCTGTCCCCCCGTTTTTCAAAAACATTTTAGACATTGTATTAATCGATGTTTCTATAACTCAAATACATTTGTGGTGGTACTCCAAGTGCTAAATTTCTAAGTGATCGGTCACCGAATAGTGTCACACAGTACGCCTCAAAATATATATCATTACGAACAGAATCATTAATTAAACCACAAGTAATGCTGAACGACTTTCTCTACTTTGTAGGTTCCCACCTTTTATACTCCTTCAGTGATTCTCAAAGAAATCGACCTCTAGCGAACAAATATTCTCTGATAGCTGCAGGCGGTGGTTGCCATTGTTTTAACACGTAATCCCGATCTCTTGATAGAAAAATCTCCAAATCCTCAATTTCAAGAGGTAATCATAGCTATATGGCGGGGGACTTACGATGCCCCTAGAGGCGACACTTCTTGAGTTTTATCTGCTGCATGTCTCAGTAAGTAGACGTTGGTACCTCAAGGTAGAATTCGTTGTCTGGAGAGGAGCTGAATGGAGCTCATTTTCACATAATTAACAATGATGATTATGTAAATTATAACGCGAAAAGATTTAAAAGGAACCCAACATAAATAATCCTGGCAGACAAATTCAACGAATCCACACTTCAGCTCTTACCATAGTCGAGTAGAAATTGGCGAGAAGCGTTAAAATGGGTATTAATGCAATTTCACTTCTAGAAATTATAGACCAGGGTATCTAGTGTAAGAATCCAGCAGGTACCACCTTTGCACATAAGGAGATTAATTTTTTAATGCTTCAATTAAGGTATAAAATGTCACAAGTTCTTTCTCCAGTCCGAAAGAGTAAAAAAGTCAATAGTCATGTATCTGTAGGGTGATAATTAACGTAGGTCACAATAGGTCAAAGGAGAGAAAAACGTTTGTACAGAGGTCAAATTTTGAAACTGCTTCAATGTAAATAAGAACAGCCCCGTTATGTTCTTCAAAACAAAATAAAAAAGATATAATTTGCTAAATTCACGGAGCACAGATTTAATGCCATAGAGCTGTTTATGTTTCAGCTATACTAACATATCTCAGATATTGCAAACTATACCTTTTCGGAATCCTTGAGTCAAGGCAGATAACATGCGCCTTTCATTTACGTAGGGGCATTTTGAAAATTGACACCTGTACAAAAGATGTTTTATCTTGGACCTTTTTTAATTAGCCTTTGAACAGCCATGTCACTATTGACTTATGTACTTTACTCCTTTGGACTGAAATAAGAATTTGTGATATTTCATAACTTTATTTAAAAATTCAATCCCCTTATGTAACCTGTGACTTCAATAACTTAAAGTGTCTAAGGGTGCCAAAGTGGCATCTGGTGGATTCTTAAACCAGGCACCGGACTTCCTCTCGATTACCATCAAACATCAGTCTCCATCAGCCTCGGCCGCCACCGTTTCCTCTGCCCTCCGCCACCGCCACCGCCTCCTCCTCTTCCTGATGTTAGGCAATTTGTTCCAGTCTCTACATGTCTGAGGGATGAAAGAATGTCGGAAAGCATCCGTTCTGCATTACCTTGTGTAACTGTTGACTGTTCCCAATTTGTGGTCGTCGAAGTCTGGTGATAGCAGGTGGTGTCAAAGTCTTTGAAATGGCTGACTCATCAAGCTGGATTCGGTTCATAAGTACTAGTCACATGACGGATATTTTCAAGTAGATCGATGTACTTTGATTCATAGGGGTCACTTGACGAGTACTCTAAAATCCGTCATAACGAGTGCAAGGTACGCAGTACTCTTGATGGGTTATAGAGCATCCGTTTAGATTCCGTCTCCACATGCAAAGGACCTCGTTTGTTTGTTTGTTGTTGTTGTTGTATGTTTTAGCAATGTGCTGATAATGATAATCCCATGTGTTGTGACTATCTTTATGGGTAAGGCGAAATGGGTATGTTGGTGAAAACCATTAGTGGCCAGAAACCCCAAAAGATGAATAGCCTCTTGATTGGAGTGGAGGTCAACTGCACGTTGAAATCACCCAGCAGTATCGTTTCAGGAACAAACAAAAAAGCGATCTTATTGAGGAAGGCCACAAACTCATTCTTCCTGCAAGGTGGTGCACTATACACAGGGATGAGTCTAACACTGGTTTTATTGATTACTACCTACATAAAGCACGTTTAAAAGGTGTGTTGATGCGTGTGGGTGCACTTTGAAAACTTAGGTGAGGTGAGATTAATGGATGATCCCGAAATCGCCGTGGTCATCAAATTTCTTTGGAAGTTCTAGAAGGAGAATCCCTCATGCAACATCTCGGCAATGATCACTTCCAGAGTCAGGTTTCTCTCATCACGAAATTATCCACATCATTCTTAATCAAAATCACCAACCATCTTCACTAAAATATAGATTGAGGAGTTGAAAAAACACGGTCATGAAATTATTCGTCTTCTACCATACCATCCTTACTTTAACCCGATGGAATTTATGTGGTCTCAAATCAAACACTATGAGGCTAAAAACAATAAAGACCTTAAAATGGAATCCATAGGAACGTATAAAAAATGATCACTACGCTCTTAAAATACAATCGAACATGTACTGGGACAAGGAAGAAATTGTGGACATATAGTCACCAATCACATTTTCATTAAACTTGCCAAAGAGAGTATTGATTTAGAATCTAATGACGATTGCAACTAGATTAAGTAATACCTGCTGAATTTGTTCTACTCTTGGTTAAAATAACTTACTGAACTGTTTCTACAAGCAGGTCCCATTTTAATCTGTTTACAGATTAAGGTTTACATCTTACACCTATTAAAATAGAATCTGTACTAAGGACAACGTATACAATATATGCTTTAAAAATAATTATCGAACACACATCGAGTGGTTTCAAGGAAAAACGGAATTATACTAAAAATAAAAATGAATCTAAAATATTTGTTTGACCATGCGCTACTTGAAATTCGGCTAGTGTATATGTGTTATGCGATACGGATAGTAGATAGGGTCATACACCTTAAGCTTCACACGTGCATGACGCTTTCATATTGTGTATTTGCTATGGTACTTACGACGCAAATGTGCCGGTCGTATCGCATAACAAGCTATACACTAGCGCGAATTTTAAATAGCGCATGGTCAGACTAGATGGACTTAATTCATTGCTTTGGTTAATATAATTCCGTTTTATGAGGTCAATATTTATTTTATAGAGTATAGTTTATAAAATATTCGTTGTATGGGTTCTCTTTTAAGCAAAGTTGGCCATACCGAGAACTATACGGGCGCACATATCCGGAAAAATCATATATGCTTGTTTGTCCAACCATCAATTTTGTTTCAAACAATTATATTACCTTTTGTTTTGTACATATTAGGATTTAAGAATGAGTATTTCGTACTTTGTTCACAGTAATAAAATATTTAAATTTTTGTTTGTTTTGTCGTTTGTATATTTGATGGCTACCGTTCTACTAGGCGTTTGGTCTCAAGAGAAATATGAGTGAAAAGTATAAGACATATAAGACACACGTTTAGCACATGAAGCCGTACACATGTATTTTGTTCTTATTTGCATTGCTGTCTGTCTGCCTTGTTGGAAACACGATTTAAGTTGTACATTGATATTAATTTTATTACCACTTTCACTTTATTCTACATTTATTCTGCGTTCTATAGCAAGCTTAAGACCCGAGTTACATTCAGTCTGTGCATAATTTATAAAACGAAATAAAACTCACTTTAGGTCTCGTACTAATAACACATTTAATATCGCATATTGCATAGTAACTGATACATCTCTTAAATGTGTAAATCATTCATTCTTATATATGTGGACCAATGCTGTGTTAATTTTAAGCAGTCCTTTGAAAGTGCGAATTTGTTGAATAGTATAATAAAACTTGTATCAAGTTGTTATATTGCCAATGGCATTATTAAACGTGCTTAGGTAATCGAATGTGAGCCTTTTAGAAAGTTGTAATTCAGAATTTCTTAACTCAGGGTAACCCTTTTAGAGTACTCAAGCATCCCAGTGTCTCCTCTTTTACGTATAGGAAGTTGAGTATAATATCATATATATATATATATTATATATATATATATATATATATATATATATATATACTCCACGTAGAAAAGTGTTCGCATATATATTTTCAAAAATTTTAATTTTATATGTAAAGTGCAATCATTTCAATGTCATTGATTTCATTTGATTATTCCTCTATTTATTATTAGTTACAGTGCCAACACATTGATGCTCTTCTTAATGGAACGATTCTTAAGTGCAATAAAACAGATATTACAATTTACAAAAGTGGTAGGCAATTGTAGGTAAAAACCTGCATGAAAGTATATTCTATCATCATATCTTCTTCTAATCGTGTCCAAACACAGTGGTTTTTAAATATGATCTAGCCAGAGATGGGTTCAATATCTGGCTGCTTCATTGAATTCCGCAATCATACCTGAGCAAGCATGATAGAAAACTAATTCTTTACATATTTTTTGACCACCAAATGATGTTAGATTTTATTCCGCCTTTTATTTTAATATTTCTTTTAAATTGTGGTTTGAATTGAACCCATACGAGCCTAAAGGTGTCCTAGAGGTGTATAAATAGGTCGTGGAACAATCAACACTCTGGTAAAAAGTGTGTTTATTATTATTCTACGTTTGATTAGGCCGGTTTCCATTCCATATATATATTATATTTACGAGCTGGTAATTTTGATTAGATCCACTTTATTAAAATGGTACGGGATTTGTGATGTAATCCCCAAATATTGGCTTGCCATGCTTAGAAGAGAAAACGTTGTTAACTCAGGTCGAAGGAGTGTGTATCTGTTAAAAGTCTTTTTCTACCTAAAAATGAAGTTCTAAAGATGCATATCTGCGGTAAATAAGTAAAACAATGATACAACAAATAAAATTTATTACCGGATAATACTATATTGGATATATATAACAATTAAAGGTAGCTCCATTACGGATATTAATAAAATATTTTCAATGATACTTGGTTGTGAAAAATAAATGTGCTTGATAATTATCGCCGCAGAGAAAGGGAAACAATCTTGCACTTATTTGAAGAACGTGTCATCGTAAATGCGTTTGGCAAATAATTTATCATCATTAAAATGATACAGGTAGAACCTGTGAAGCGAGCTTAAAGAATTTAGATTTTCTGTATGTTATATTATTGGTGGTTTGTTTATAATCTGCACATCTGTGTTCCTTTTTGTAAATTATTATGTCCAAGCAATAATTATTTTATTTCACCCTTTTTTACAGAAGTAGTACACATTTGGCATATCGGCACATGTTTATTCATAAAGTAAAACCACCTAGTCAACTATGCGCCGATTAAAAAGGGGTAAAAATTGAGCAGCGGTAAATGCCGGTGGAACCATGTTCCATTGATTAGAACAATAGAAACCGGTTACAACCGAAAAAACCAGGTGGATCCGGCATGCAACCGGTCGTTGAGTTTTGAATATCAATTAAGAGTATACTTTTGAATACCGTTCCACCACTTTGGAATTTCAAATTGTTTCTATCATCTTTGCAAGGGGAAAATGTGTCTAGGAAAGCGACTGTTGCGAGATTATTCACACAATCATCTCTTTAATTTAAGACACAGCTTTGGTAATATTTTTCAAAGTTCCAAATGTTGCCACCAAGAAAATAGCATACCATGAGGAAGATAGGTCCATGTACATGCACTGGTGTCGTCTTTCGCCGGCCTCTAGGGCGGCTTACACAGACACATAAATACATATTTATATTGTGAAATGCAAAATTGGAGCAATGCTAATTTGATTTTTTTGTCTTCATAACTGATTAACGTCCTCGGCTTTTTTTTTACTTAATCACTTCCTTATCGTGTGAACATGACCTTTTGCTCAGATTGTATACGACACAATTTGTATTTTAAATGGAGTATTTACGTCAACTGTCTGGAATGTCCTTTATGAGCCATTTTAAGTATTTTTTTACAGTCCTTACAGTTTGAGCCATTTAACATGTTTAAAGAGATATTGGCACATTTGAAAAATGAATGCGCACTCAAAATTGTTCAAAATTGATATTTTTGTATGGTTTATGGTTGTAAATCTTTTATATACTTAGTCCTCACCTGAAATGATTCAGCTCAAACCAGCACCCTTGTGGGTATACAGAACTATTTTATAATAAATGACTCATTAATTCAGCAGACGACGAAACTGTGGAGTTTAAATCAAGAAAACACACGCCAGAGTTGATTCCCATAGCAACTACTCTGTTTGACCAGTCTGTGACTTTTTTAATATTTTTAATATCAATAAGAGTCTATAATATTCATGCAATAGACACATTGTTGATTAAAGTAATGGCAAACTTAAAAGTTAGCCTTCAACCAGGATGGCATTGGCCTCTTATTAATACCCCTAGCTGTTTTGGAGTATGTTATTTTATGTGTAAAATATATATGTAATATCAATTTGTGACTAAATTGAAGAAGCTTGAAGAAATTTAATATTTTGTTAAAATGTACCAGTGCCTTTACAGTCTTTACAGTCCTTTAGAAATAACTTTTTTTATTTCTCTCTACCAATCCAAAGTCGAAATTTTTGAGAATCTGTATTTCCAACATATATTTACTTAGATTTCACTTTCATCAGTGGAATATTGAAATTTTGTAGTTTTCAATATCCGCCAAATTAATATCGTCTGCATACCTTGTTGACAGCCGCAATCCTCAGTGTGGTGTTGATTGTCCTCGTGCTTCACTATATCGCCGAATGCGGGGCGTTGAACTATTACTAAATGAATTTTATTACATGCATACCTGATTTATCATAAATCGCTTTTAATTTCTTTTCCTGGAATATATGAAAAAGGAGACAGAGAGGAGTAAAAAGAAGAAAGAGGAGAGATATACAAATCCACGACAGGGGGAGAGCAAACCAGAGACAGACACAACACAACAGAGGAAAAGGCAGTATGAAAGAATGCGAGACAGACAGACGGACACACATGCCAAAATGAATGCCCTTAGGATACACCGTACTTCTACAATATTTCGCTCTGTATTCGGTTGCTGCGATTCAACTCTTATAAAATATCAACTCCCGACCAATTATTATAAGAAATGAGTCGGTTTGAATGAAAATTACTTGAGATACAGGCGACGTCATTCTTAACGATTTATATTCCTAACGTCACTCGACTGCATTTAAATGCACTTTTGAAAAAAAAAACCTCACAGAATGGACCCTGGATCTAAAAAGTAAAATAACGCTACCTCCCTTTTTTGCGGTGATGGTCAGATTTTCCTCTAGGGACGTTAGGTATATAAAGGTAAACATTTAAAAATATTTCTTTCCTCTCTTCATATACCCCATCTCAACCGGTGACGCAACATTTGAATCTCTTTGGACATTTACTTGAGGAACTGGCATAGAGGCATTTGCCGGCAAACCTGAACAGAATGAAACAGAATGAAAAGTCTTGGAAATATTATCTCAGCACCTCCCTTCCTCATGACACGCATCTTGAGGACTGATGTGCTTTATCCTTTCTTCTTTCGTGTGTCTTTGTTTCGTTTGGATATTCATCCCATATAGCATTTTGGGTAGGATAGGCCTTTTGGTTGAGAAGTCCTCAATGTACCGGGATCAGACTTCATACTGGAAATTACAGTATCGGATGTCCCTTAGGATACACCGTACTAAATTTTTTTAGCTCTGTATTCGGTCGCTGTAGTTTAACTCTGCTGCCATCATTTGTTTCCTTAATAGCGGACCAGCGTGAGGTCACACCAACGCCGCTATTGTCCTCAGCGCTGAGACACGTATACGTTGACGTGATTTCATTATGAAATGTGAAATGAGAGCAATGCTAATTTGATTTTTTTTGTCTTCATAACTGATTAACGGGACGATGACGGCACATTTAGTTCTACAAATATACCATTATATCATACAATCGTACAAAACCACAATATCGTACAAACATACAACAACGACATGAGCATTTTAGATCACTTAGCTATTCTTATATCATATCAAAATTTGCAGAGAGTGACAATAAGTATTAATGTCATCATCTTATCTGTTCAGAGTGTCTTCATCTTATCTGTTCAGAGTGTCTTCATCTTATCTGTTCAGAGTGTCTTCATCTTATCTGTTCAGAGTGCCTTCATCTTATCTGTTCAGAGTGTCTTCACTCTCTTAAAATGAAAGAGTGAAAAATCACTCTGAATTTTGAGTATTTTTAAATTAACTCTAATCGAGTGGCTTTTAGCTCTAAAAGAGCGAGAAAATGCAACCTGACACCTTAACTCGCGGTTAACCGAACTCACTATGTTACCGAGTGGCTCAAAATGCCACTCTTCTTCGGAGTGAAGCCCACTCTGAACTTTTATCGACCGGATTTTAGCTCTAAAAGAGTGAGAAAATGCTCACTCTTTTTCGGAGTGAACTAATAGCCAATCAGAAACGCCGCATATCGCGTGATTATTTTCGAACAACATGGCGGACGAGTTATGTGAGACCGTCAGCAAACGGTTGAACGAAGTTGAAATTAGTGAAGAAATCATAGATATCTTCACGGGTGAAGAAATCATAGATATCTTCACGGGTGAGTATATTTTATGTGTCGGTCACAGTTCATAGCATTTACAGACAAAGTGTGGAGAAGCATTAAATGTTATTTACTGTATTATCACTCGTACATGCGGTAGCCTGCGCCAGGCTAGGCTTACACATGTACGAAACGCACAATCATGCATGTCACGGGCATGTATGCCATGAGCATACACGTCATGCATGCCACAATCATGCATGTCTCAGTGAATCATGCCAATGATGCGCCACAATATTCATTCATGTCACTCTAAAAGGAGTTATCAGTTCACTCTTTCCTTAGAGTTATTTTGTTCACTCTTTATTTTGAGTGGATCTCACTCTAAAAGATGCGTCACTCAGCTGGCTCTTTTTTGGAGTGAGATTTCACTCTTTTAGAGTAGTTTTTCACTCTTTCGTTTTAAGAGAGCATCTTATCTGTTCAGAGTGTCTTCATCTGATCTGTTCAGAGTGTCTTCATCTTATCTGTTCAGAGTGTCTTCATCTTATCTGTTCAGAGTGTCTTCATCTTATCTGTTCAGAGTGGTATAATCACAACCTATTACCTATATTTATCAGAAAGGAAAAAGTCTAGTACAAAAAATACCACGAATCTTGTGGCATAGTTGTGTTTTAAATGAAGTAGTTACATTAACCGTGAATCCACGGGTCAACTGTCTGGAATGTCCTTTATGAGCCCTTTAAGTATATGATTCTTTAGAGTCTGAGCCATTTATGTAATTCTTTACAGTCCTTTAAAAATACATGTTTTATTTCTCTCTACCAAATTCAAAAGTCTTTATTAAAAAAAAGACTTTATTAAGAATCTGAAATTCCCAACATATATTTACTTAAATTTCCATTTCATCAGGGGAATATTGCATTTTGTACTTTTCAATATCCGCCAAAATTGAATCGTCTGCCAAACCTTGTGACAGCCGCAATCATCAGTGTGGTGTTGATTGTCCTTGTGTTCCACTATAACCGCCGAATGCGGGGCGTTGAACTATTACTAAATGAATTTTAAATAAACAAAAAAACAGAACAAGTAAAAAAAAACACATTATTTATTTCTTTTTCCTGGATATATGAAAACGGGAGAGAGAGTGAGGAGAGAGAGGAGAGAGAGAGGAGGAAGAGGGAGAAGGAGAGTTAGAATAGAAGCGGAGAGGCGAGAGAAGAGTGAGAGGAAAAAGAGAAGAAAGGGAGAAGATACAAATTCACGCCTGGACAGGAACAGAGCCAAAACAGAGACCGATACAACACCACACACAGAGGAAAGCAGTAAGACTAGACCGAGAATTGTCCTTTGAAAAGGACTTGTATATCATGCGGAAATTGATTCACATGTTGTTTGAAAATATTGCATTTGAAGATAATGTATACCCAAATCTTTTTACTTCGGCCATATAACAGGATTGTTAACATACTGTCTCAATTGTAGTATTTTTATACTCATCAAGATTCTGAACTAGATCGGAAAACAGATTGAACACAGTTTGAGGTATGATCTTTGACCCTACCGACCTTTGGATCTTCTAAAATATTTTAGACATATTTAGATGTCATAAGGATCATTTCAGTCAAATGTCAGCTTAATCGGAGAATTTTGGAAATGTGACCTTGACCTCTTAATGACTTTGATCTCGGAAAATATTTTCAGCATATTTAGAATGTCATAAGGATCATTTCAGGTCAATTCATCTCGATCAGAGCATTTAGAAATTTGACCTTGGACCTGTTAATGACCTTTGACCGCGCAATAAATCAACATTTTTAGAATGTCATTTAAGATTTCAGATTAAACGGAGCAGTTTTAAAATTTTGACCTTTGACCTCTTGACCTTTGGCCCCCAAAATATTGTTTCAACATGTGTTAGAATGTCATAAGGATCAGTTCAGTAAATTTCAGCTCAATTTGACCATTTTAAAATTTGACCTTGACCCCCTGAATGACCTCCATTTACTTGTATGGAAATTTATAACATACATCTGTGCACAGTAGCATCAATGTTGTACCTTGCATATTGCAGATATGATTTTTTTCAGATATTTTAACTCCGGGGCCGGAAATGCCCTTAATGACATTTAATCGTCAGTCAATTAGTTACTTTTGGAGGGGTTTCAACAAGCACCCACACACATGAGTCCGTGTTCATACTCTTTAATCTGCAACAGAGGTAAGGCATTTTTAGTGAAATCAGGTTATGACCCTTGTTGTGACCCCAAATGATGACCGTTGATCAAGAAATTTCATCAGAATTTTTGTAGGGGTGGCAAACTACAAACCACATACATTGGTCACATGAACATATACTCAATGATACTGTATGGAGATAGCGTTTGACAGGAAGAAGAAAACAAGAAGAACGACGACGAAAGTCGACTGTGTAATGTACTGTTTTGGTTTTTTGTGACCGAGAGCTATCCTAACCGAAATGTGTCCCATTCGCGATATGAGAAACCGATGTGCATGAATGCATTCCTTAGACAGCATACGTTTGTTCACCTTTGTACACACTCTTTGTGAATTGGAAGGTATGGCCGTGCCAGATTAGTCAATAATCCTTTGATTGTAACCAATAGACCAGTAACATCCTACGTCACTTTCTTTGTTGACTGCCATCCATGCCTGCCACTCGTTATGGCCCATAGTATTAAAACTCTAACTATACAATTGCCCAGTGTATAACAGTCATGCCGACCTAGTTCAAGATACCAGGCCCTAAACATGTTTACAAACATTGGCCGTTAACTGGTCGATTTAAATAACGCCTCGACATCTCGAAGGAGTTAAAAGGGAACAATCCGAATAATACGTAAAACCCTAAAAAATAACACAGTAACATCTTATTGATAAAGTAAGGTTCCCCATGTCACGGCAACTCCGTAAGCAATCCCTCACGGCTCTAAGAGAAGTCGCGAAACAGATATTATATCACAATTGGCTTCTTGACAATAAGTTTTATTTAATCTTTTCCTTCGAGTTAATGCGAGCTCCTGTTTTGGACTAGAAATCCTAAGCTCTTCAGACCCAAGGCTACTGAATGGGTCAGGTTAACCATTCAAGCCCGAACCGAACCCCCCTAACCCTTTTTGGTACAAATTTTTTCTTCCCTACCTCTGCTCAGATGAAACCTTTGATCCACTCTCTGTGTACAAGCCATGTGGGGGGATAGATGGGGGTCACCTTGTGACGCAATCTTGCGTTTCTTCTACTCTTGAATTGCAGGAAAATAGGTTTTTCTAGATATTTGGACAAAAAAATAATTTTCTTTGCCATGAACGTTGAACCCAAATCTGTTTACATGGGCCATAGGGGCCCTGGTCTAGTGGTTCTTCTGACCAAGTTATTCGACTCAAAAAAATCCCCCGGCAAACCGTTCGTCACTACTAGAAGCATTTTAAGCAAGGTACACACAAGAAGAGAAAGGGAAACCTGGAAACGACAATATATCATGCGGCTACTCTGCATGATATAACTAGATATAGCTTTGGTCAAAGACCACGAACCAGCCGTGATAGCTTCTAACCCCAGCTTCGAAACCTAGCCCCGGCTTCGAAACTGAGCTAGCTTCGAACCCAACCATATCTAGATCTGGCGACAGTCGAGGTAGTGACCTTGACCCTAAACGACCTTCGATCTCGAAAATATTTAACATAAATAATTAAAAAACATAAAAAAAAAAAACTAGAAAAACCCCCCAATTTTAATTTTAAAAATTGAACCTTTGACCTCTTAATGACGTTTGTTCTCAAAAAAGTTCAAATAATTAGGATGTCATAAGATCATTTCAGTTATATCAGCTCAATCGGATGATTTTCGAAAAAAAATGACCTTTGACCTCTTAAGGAACCTTTGATCTCAAATATTTCAAACATGTTTGAGGATGTCATAAGGTCATTTCAGTTAAATTTTAGCTCAATTGGAGTCATTTGAAAATTTGATCTTGGACATCTTATGGAACCTTGTATCTCCAAATATGTCAAATTGTTTAGAATATCATAAAGATCATTTAATTAATTTTCATCAGCTCAATCGGAGCATGTTGGGAAAATTTGACCTTCGAACCTCCTAATGCCTTTGATCTCGAAAATCTTTCAACATCTTTAGGATTTCATAAGGATCATTTTCAAGTTTAATTGTTCAGCTCAATCGGCAGCATTTTGGAAGTCTGACCTTTAGACCCTTGAATGACCTCCATTAACTTGTCTGGAATTTATATAACTCACCAGTACAAGTAAGCACCAATCACCAATCAGAAGACCTATGTCCGTATTTGTCTTTTTCATTTTCTCTCATTTTTATTTTTTTTACATTAATAAGAGGGTAATCTATATACCCATGCTACGCTACAAAAGCAACTTTAATATTCTTTTTGTTTTATTTCGCATTTTCGTGACTAAGGAGAAAACAATAGAAACCAGCCATAATTAGCCATCTAAATTTGAACCTTCCCCTGGAAAATGTAACCGCACTGAAGTACGATTTTTTTTTCATTCATCAATCGAGTAAAAGATTTTATTTTGTTTTTGACGTTGATTTGCCGGGAAAAAAAACAACTCGCCAGACAATAATACTTTGAATGCGGTTTCAAACAACCCTAGGTGATCTGACCGGAAGGAATTGAAAGGGAGCGCTGCAATTAAAATATAAATAAATCCCCATACACTAAGTAACATGACTATATTATGGTGAAGCGGAGTTGGGACTCTAAAAAAAACATACGTGTACGTTTAAACCAATTCCTATATCTCCTATATCGATTGTTAATCTCATGTAAGTAGATTTAACCTTTTCTTCGATGAATGTTAAGGCTTTACCAGCTACAGAAATTCTGGCTCTTGCATACCCAAGGTTAGGTGCTTCATATTGGGGTAATACAGGCCTAACGAGGCGAGCGAAAACCGAACACCCCTGCCCGATTTTGCGCAAAATGCCCCCTATCTCCGCCCAGTGACCTTGAAACACTATCTGTGTACACCCAATATCAAGCATGATTCAGGGGTCCCTATGACCCATTTTTTGTTCTTATAAGCTCTGAATTGCGGGAGAAGAAGGATTTTCTCTAGATTTTTTTTGCACAAAAAAATTAATATTTCTCTCCAAATTCACTTGAACCCAATTCTGTTGTACACCCCATTTGAGGTCTTGTGTTCACTGGTCCTCGGATTAATTGGCTTAAATTGGCCCCAAGCGTTTTGCCGCTAGAAGCATTAAGCGACGTGTTGCAGAAGAAGAAAAGAAGAAGCAGAAACCGATCAAAACAATAACCCGCCGTGCTACGCACACGGCTGGTTAAGATGAAGAAGAAGCGGGAAACCTGGAAACGACAATATATCATGCGGCGTACTCCGCATGATATAAAGTGTGCGAGAGAGACAGATAGACGGACACACATGCACAATAGATCAGTATGTGAAAATAAAGGTTAACAACTCACCCTTTGGACATAACATAATTAAAGAAAAAAATCCAGATCCATTTTCAACTCCTACCATCATATAGAAAAAAGAAAAAAAAATTCCCTTTTTTCTCATTCTTAGAAGTAAATTGCATGCAAATTGACTTGATCCCAGGCGAAAGCTTTGAATCAAATACTTTATATCAAGGTAAATATATAAAAGGATATCTTTTCTCTCTTCATAATACACCACCCCAAACGGTGGCTAAACCTTTGAATCTTGTGGAATAAGACCTGAGGAAGGTACGGAAACGAATGAAGTGGTTTGGAAATATTAACTCTGAACCTCCTTTCCTCATGGCATGCATCTTGATGACTAATGTGCTTTCCTTTACCGTATGTCTTCTTTAGTTTGGATGTTCATCCCCTACTATTATAGTATTTCGGTAAGGATAGGCCTTTTGGTTGAGAAGTCCCCAATAGACCGTATTCAATAGCCAGCCATGTTGGTGGACAAGATCGACGCATTCCAGTACTACAATACATTCACCTGTCAATGATCCCTGTACTGTGCAATCGCTAAACACGATTGACAGCTTTTAGTATTGTAGTCCTGGAATGTATGCGTCTTGTCCACCAACATGTCTGGTGGCTGACGTCATTTTGAATACGGTTCTATAGTACCGGGAGGATAGACTTCATATTTGAAATTACAGTATCGGATGTCCCTTAGGATACACCGTACTTTTAATTTATTTCGCTCTGTATTCGGTCGCTGTAGTTTAACGCTGCCGCCCTCATTTGTTTCCTTTGCAGACCCATTTGCTGACCAGCGTGAGGTCACACCAACGCCCGTTAATCGCTGTGACCTCAAACGTTGGTCGAAAAACCTCTATGGGTAATGTCCTAAAATACCTGTTTTCATTATCTAAAGTATGTATCATTATTGCGCAAAGTCCGCTGCATACCTAAAATGGTCTTTGATTGGAAACATGTTTTGGGTTTACATACAAAGGGTTAAAAGTAATCATGGTAATGAAATGCATGATTCGAAAAAGCATGGTCTTTGAAGTTGTAGAAATCCCAGCAATCATCTGCTTCAAACAGTTTGTGTATGTATTAATCTATTCGTGTTATGAAAGCGAAGGTCACAGAATACCCTTAACTTAACCTTGAATGACATAATTTTTCATCAAGATATTAGATTTGCACTAAGGACTAGTGAAGTGAATGTGGACATCCGCAAGTTCATTTGCAAGTTCAAATGCAGTTCATTTGCAAGTTCAAATGCAAAGGGGATTTGCAAGTTCATTTCTAATGACCCTGCCCAAGGATTTTCACAATAAACTTGGTGGAAACTGCAAGTGACAGAGAGAAGCAGGAACTTTTACCCAAGAAATCAGAGAAGCAGAAGAGGAAAAGGATTTTGCCACAGCTGTTTGGCTATGTGAAGCGTGGAAGTCTGGCGAAGTGGGAGTCCGTGTATCAGACGACTATCTTGGAGTGTAATTGGTGGAAAATGGAGCCACTGAGGATGTTCTTTCTTGAGATCTAACGTAATGATCTTCTCTATTCTCCATAAACCTTACTCCCGGTGGTAGATATTAGATCTGAACTGACCGCTGTGTTTTTGTGGTGAGGCACAAGTCTCCAACACATCCTGAGCCATGCCACTAATCGATCTAGTGTCTGGCACATGGCGCCATAATAATATTTTGGAAGGGATGTTGATGCGGTATAGTAGTATTTACAGAAGCTAATAACTGTGATTTTTCACTTGGCTATACAATTCAAGCAAAGGGCCTTGCAGGTTAATGAGAGAGAAGCGCCCTCAATAGATGTAACTAGGCTGATGAATTGTCCCACTTTGCGATATTGCTTCAGTACATAAGACTCGGTTTCATGAGGTATTCACATGCTTTCTTCTAAATTGAACATAACAAATTGCCATAACATTCCAAATTGGAATGGGGTTTTGAGTTTTAATTAGTTAACCCAACCAACGATAAATAATTCATACTACTTCCAAATCGCCTTTGAGTTATATTCATGATATTATGCAACAGTTCTTTCATTGATGATCAGAGTTACGATAACAGAAGTGGTAATTTGGGCTACTGTTCAGGGCTCAGGCAAGGAAAAACCTGTGGACTATTACATAATATTACTTTCTTGTGCAAAGTTTTGTTCATGTCTGGTATCCCAGGGGGGTCGTTGTTCTGGTATAGACCAGTTAACAGCATGTTGGTAAACATGTTAGGGCCTGTTACCTTGAAATAGGTCGGCCTGACTGTTACACAACTGGCAATTGTATCTGTTAGAGTTTTAATACTACGGGCCATAACGATTGGCAGCCATGGATTGGCAGTCAACAAAAGAAAGTGACGTAGGATGGTAACTTCTATTTGTAGCAAAATCTAGTATGCTTTGAAATATATTGTTTTTATGCGCTTCTTTTCATCTATGCAACCCCTCGAGTGGAAAATTGTTTAAAAATGAAACCCCCCTCGAACGGGAAAGCCACTTACAAGGTAGATATATAATTATCAATACACATCACATAAAAGTCTCCTTCCTTTTCGGGGGGGGGGTTGTAATAATAAAAAAATCGATTTCACATTGAAGCCTACACTTGAAATCCTCTAAAGTGCCCATTTTCCTTCAAAATATGAATATTTTGTGTTTTTCAAAGTTCGGATCAGAAACTTCACATTTTAAAGTTACATCATTCGTGAAAATGGGTACCAGATACCGGGGGGGGGGGGGGTAAGGACACGATTCTGCTGTTTGGTCTTGGGGAATGTCCAAACGGTAATGTGTGGAACTGTTACGTGCATTTAATGGCATCCTCGGTCCCAGTGACAATAACAAATCAGCTCTTAAACCTTCTTCACAAGACTTTAGTAACTGGATCATGATAATATAGAAAAAAATTAGTGACGTTCAAAATCCGTCGGGGTTTAGTGGGACTAACTCCACTGCAAAATAGTGTTCGTTTCGTTCGTTCGTGCAAGTCCAAATCACAGTGGAAATCCGTCCTTTGAACCAGCTGATAGTTTCATCATCCAGGTTGATCATGCCTGGGATTCCTCTGGGACTTGTAGACCTCACAGTCATCTATGATGTGGTTAATGGTTTGTAACTTCCACAATCGCAGTTTGGTGATGGTTCTACCCCGCCTTGTGACGGCCAGTTCTTGTACGACCAGTTCTGAGTATGTTGAGGTTTTTGACCAATGCTTTCCTATCAAGGTCACAGCCTTTGGGCTTGCTAGATGGGCGCCCACATAACGGCTTTATTCAAAGTAGAGGATGACCATTGCTCATACCATTGTCATTGATCCAAGATGATCATAGGATACTGTGACCGCTGTGTTCATGGATTGGGTAGCAAAGTGATTCCGTGGAATTCGGAATCTCTGATCCTCAAAGGTGTTGGTGGTTTGGGATTAGACTGCCAGGTTCATCACATTTCTTGGCGAGCCCGATCGTCCGAAGGTTTCTCCTAAGGTTTGCGGAAGCTATGCCAGACAGAATGGAAGGGATTCTACAGGCGTCGCCAAAGGGCAACACTAACCAAGTCTAATTGCATCATTCAGAACGACATCAATATTGGGTGAATGACGCTGTGACCCATACTGGTGCAGCGCTATTCCGCAGTGGAGTATGCCAAGGCAACAGTGATGTATGTTAAAGTGTCTAAGGATGCACCCCATCCAGTTCCTGCGAGCTTCTGAGGAGGTGACACGAGACTTGCGGCTTGGCAGCGCTGCCTTGGTTTGTTGATTGAAAGTAAGGCTGCGGTCCATTGTGACGCCAAGGGTAATTCGATGTGGGTCCATGTGACAGTTTCAGTTTTTCTTTCCATCTAGAGTGATGTTTAGTTCTCTTTTTTGCGCATTGATTGGCAAGGTTGGAAACCAGAGATGACTGTCTTGGTACAAAATAGGGTAATTCCTTGTCCAATAACGGTCATTTAGATTTAAATCTCCGTGAACAAGCCTGTCTTTAGTCAAGTCTGTGTGTTGTAACCGTTCGACATGCGTAAGAGCACCCTCTCCCCTACCGTTAAGTCTTTGAAACAGACTAGCACCGTGGAAGTTGGGCCGTTTTAATTCTCTTGCTGTTTGGTTGGTATGTCAAACCCCCTTTCGTAATGTCTCCTCAGGTTATCTGCCAAGGTCCCTTTAGGAGGGAGGGCCATGTTTCAGGCAGCAGCTATGGCATCAGGCTCAAAGCGGCGAAGAATTTGGAGTGGCCCAAAGACCTTGGAAGATGACAACAGATCTTAGTGGAGATGGAACTTTCCAATAGAAGTGGCGATTACAAATCTCAGGCCAGAATTGTAATTAAAACCACTCTAGTTTAACACTACCCCGTGAAGACAGCATCAGGAACATATGGAAAAGTACAACAAAAGCCGAGCTAAAGGTTGACTCTGCATGAGCAGGGGGTATTACCCATTTGAGATTGGATGCAGAGGTTTTGTAGCTTCATCCTTCCAGTAGTGGTTGCGTGACTTTGGTTGTAGCAGACAGAAAGAGGTGACACGGGTGTCCAAGAAATCAATAGAAGCAGACAAGTTGACAATAACCCTTCGTAATAATTATAAACCCAAAATTGCTATTTGGAATAATGAGCTTGAACATAAATTCGGAACAATGCTCATTAGTCTATTTTCGGAATAAGCCCGTCATGCTAAATTCGGAATAATGACCCCGCAGGTAAATTCGGAATAAAGAACCTCCGGAAACCCCTTACATTTTATGATAGACGTATCACAGTATCTTTTATATAAGATAAATAATTTGACATCATTTTGAAAAGAATAGAAACATTATAGAATTAACACCCAAACTTAATTTCATAAGAACCCCCTAAATAGCACAAACATTTGACTGCCACCATCCCCAATTACGACAGAGGAATGTCATGGTCTCTGATGGCTTGTATGCACACATAATTTATGTGATGTGTACTGTTGGAATCCCAAATACCACAAAATATCGTAAATAAGTAAATTACTAAAAACTTACCTCGAGTACGACTTTGAACAATTATTGAAATGTAGGTATTAAAGAGAAGCGAAAAAGGCGGTATAACTATCTTTATGTAAGATATAGATGATTTATTAGTATTTCCTGTTGTGCATGGCAGAAATACAAAACATGCTTTCTTATATGGGCAATTCGGCAAACAGGCAAGTTCAAAACCGTTGGTACTACTTTCTACTCTTTGTCCTATAAACCTCTGAAATTTGTATTCTCAGAACTGGTTCTTGTGTTCATTTAAACCATAATCCATAGATAATGCATCACTTGTAAATTGTAATAGAGAAAACTACTGGATGAGCATGCTACACTGGTTGTACTTGCATCCACGTTTGTCACGTCGCGTGAGTAAGAGTCCTTATCTTGATTGTATACTCTAAGGGTAAAGGTATTAGCATTTATCAAGATAACGTGATTTCGCCCGTGGCTTTGTGAACTAAGAACTTACAAGAGTTTGTTATCATGAGTAATACATTAGAGTGACAAAATTGTTTGTCAAAAAAACATCGTAAAATAAAGAAAAAGCCGCAACCGTGGAATTACGCTGATGGTGCAGCTTGTGGTGGTGGTGCTGCTGCTGATAATGATGATAAGACGATGATAAGGATGAAGATACGACGACGATGATGATGATGATACGACGACGGCGACGACGATGACGATGATGATGATGATGATGATGATGATGATGATGATGATGATGATTGATGATGATGATGATGATGATGATGAATAACCAATGCTTGACTCCAATGTGAGTAAACATACGTTCACACTGGGAATTTACATACACCTATAGCAAATGTTTTAATTTTACAGATTGTTATATTTTAGTTGCTGTCAAATAGACACTTTTGGCGATTACAATGGAGTGCAAACGTGCAAATAGACTCTTCCGTTCAAACGGTGTAATAACATAAATATCAAGTATGATTTCAGGCTGATTTTCGGTAATTTACCGACATTTCGAGGATGCATCCAGACTTCAATTAGGAAACCGTCAATGTATATATGCCCTTGTCCAGTATATTTCAGGGGTGAACATTTCTGTAACAATAATCTACTTCACGGTCAAAATATAAAACGAAAAAAGGCTGTGTAATTCCGGTATTTCACCGTCAGTCATGTAGGTTTACAGTCACTGCTAACAGTGCAAGGTCTTGAAAAATACTAACATAATTGTTAAACCCTGCACAGGTTTTTGAAGCCTAATAAAACAAATATAAAGTTCACTTAAGTATTTCGAAAATAACACTGCATGGTCTCTGTGATCAGCAAATATGCACATGTTTATGAGAAACAAACGGCATACCTCAATCTCAAAAATTGTGTTCTAAAAATAACACATCAGAAGTGACTTCCATCTATATCTTCGACCTTAAAATGCGAACATACCCAGTGCTTATAGTAATTTCGAGGTTAATCCTAGATATGCTATGTGCCAGTTGTGGAGCAGCCTTTGCCATTATTTTAAAATCTTTGTGGTAAAACTCAATATGGTATTCTCAAAGGGAGTCTAACTTTAGGCCCAGGTTTTAAACCCTACTCTGAGCGTGTGATGAAAGGTCATCCCTCAGAAATGTTCTCTCCTATTATTACATCAGACTGACTTTGCATTCATGAAGGACGAACTCTGGTGTAAACCTGGGTTCAAAGTTTAATAGACTCCTTTTTAGAATAGCGTCCAGAGCGACCAATCGGTTTACTCCTCCATGAAATTTCAGCACGTAATATTCAACAGAAGTCTGTATTGACAATAATAGAGTTGTATGGTGTTTTAGCTTTATTCCGTAAAAGGCTTGAGAGGTTTTTTTTATCCAGGTCTTACACCAATGATACACCAACCAATCCCAGAGTAAGTCTCTACTAACGGTATCTTTATCACCTATTTCAACAAATATACAGTTCTGATGCTATCCGGTAGGAAAGCGATCTACACCTTTAGGATGGACACCTAACCCTTATAGACGATGTCTATCGCTCCTCTGCCAACCCAGGCTTGATAGCTCAGTTGGAAGAGCACCGTTCTAGTATTAAATATGAAGGTCGCCGGTTCCAATCCGGCCAAGCCCACATGTTTTTTTTTCAACACTTGTGTACGCTGGCTAGTTCCAGGGAAAGATTAATAAATAGTCATCCTTGTCTACCTAGAGAACTAAGTAGTTAAAATTTCAAAACAAATATATATTGTATATATAAATATACCGTTTTGATGCTATCCGCTAGGAAAGCGATAGACACCTTACGGACCTATCGCTCCTCCGCCAACCCAGAGGTCGCCGGTTCGAATCCGGCCAAGCGCACATGGGATTTTTTTCAACACTTGTGTGCGCTGGCTAGCTCCAGGGAAATATTAATAAATAGTCATTCGAGTGCTTGTAATGTTTGTATTTTTTCTAATGTATTTTAATAGAGGACATTTAGCTTTACATCCATACAAAAATAGTAATAACATTCAATAATGAAATTCAGAGAGGGAATGGCAACCACCCTCCCTTAGGAAACAGCAGAGCTTGGAAGACGAGGGTGAAAAAAGTAATAACTCCCCCCTCCCATGTTTGAACACCGTGATTAAAACTATCAGGATATATTCACATTTGTTGAATACGAGTTAGAGAATAAGTTGTTTTTTTAGAGCATTGGTACCCAGGAGCTAAATATATCACGTTTCTTTGTGCAGACGTGTCTGTAGCCCAGTCTAATACGTGAGAGTTCTGATGTTCTTTTTGGAGTTAAATTACATATTTAATTGTATAAGCTGTTGGTATCAATCAATTATGTTTATTTACAGACTGGTTTCAGGCAGAAAAAATGTAAAGAAGATGTTTTAGGGTAAGAACAAAACACCTTTTTAAAATGACTTTTAGAAAAGATGTTTATTACCTATCAAATTATCAATTCAATTTATTGTTAGATAAGTAGTACTCAGTTTGATATACCTTATAACATATGCCGTATGCCTTATATTTTCTTTTGAAAACGATGTCCAAGTGGACGACGATTATAGCCTTAAAAATACATAAATATTTATGGCTAGAGCATTTGTCAAATCCCCAAAGTAATGGTGATGTAACACAGAGCCTAGTTCGATCAAGGATTTGGATCGTATTATGACCGTGATGACTATAGCTACTATCTAATACATTTCTTGGGAGTTTACATGATATTAACCAGCTTTGTTTTGTTAGAATAATTACAACTTTAGCGCAAGTCCTTTATCGTTAATTTAGCAAAATCACAATTTCAATGGAGACACTAACGTATGGCATCATTATGCGTATTAAAATGATGCATGAACTACATGATACTAGACATCCATTTGCAGATAGGAACCATATATCGTTGGTCTAATGTGTGAAGCATTGCTACTGGTCTTGAAAATGATTAAGACCATTCGAATTTATTGAACACATTAAAACAGAGTACAATAACTTACAGGTGACATAATAGTTTTGTTGGAATTATTACAACTTAGCGTAAGTCTTATCGTTACTTTAGCAAAATCCACAATTGCAATGGAGACACTAAGGTATGGACATTATGCGACGTTATTAAAATGATGCATGAACTCCATGATGTATACTATGCACCCATTGCAGATAGGAACCATATATCGTTGGTCTAATGTGGAAGCATTTGCTACTTTGTCTTGGAAAGATTAGACCATAGAATCGTAGCACACTGAAAGCAGAGTACAATACTACAGCTGGAATTAATAATAGCTTTGACCAAACACTGTAATTTGCAGCTTATCTTTTCAGCCGGGCATTGCTGGCACTGGTTGGACCCAAAAGTACGATAACAAATGACCTTGCGGCGCACAATTCTGTATTTTCCTAAATATCCAATTACTGTAAATGGGTTTTAATATTATACATCGATTCATTAAAGTGGTTGGAAAGGTACTAATTTACACACTAAAACGGCTTGTGCAGGGTTGTTCAAAATTTACAGGGGAGGGGAAGCATATAAATGAGTCCTTAACCATGATTAATGTTTCATGATTAGACTATAAAAGCGGACGATTAGAAGTTTATATCCAGATTTTATTTGAATCGACGTAAATGGCAGAAATCAATGCATTCACGTTCGAAGGTTGAAAAAAATGGCGCGAACCCGAAAGGGCCTTGTCATTTCGCGAGATCTAAATAAATCAAGTGATTAACCGCATCAAATAAAACATTCTTAATATAAACATTTATATGTTTTTGTTGTTTGTTTTTGTAACCCAGTCTACCCGCTTCTTATATCATAAGTATTACAACGAAATTATTATTCTTGCGTTGCAACTTGCAATGAATCCAACCTAGCTGCCTCTTTTTGGTACATATCAACTAATCAAAACAGCTGTTTATCCATTTCAGGGCCCACGCATATTGAGGAATAATAAAACATGGAACTGAACAAGGTCATGTCAAACTGGCATGCAACCACCCGGTGAATGTGGAAACAATGGCAACGCGCTCGTGTTAAAGTAACGGAATAAAAAAGAGCTTATATGCAGTAATTGACTTTTGGGGGTTCAAAAAAATGTTTGATTTGTACATGCAAGCATAGCGACAAGATTAATATAGTGATTACGGATGGCGCTGACAACTCACGAATCCCATGATGGTGAACGACATAAACGTGATCAAGGTCAGGTAGTACAATACAGGTACATGTATGAAAGCAGGCTCTTTACAAGAAATTTTTATTTTGTCATATCAAGTCAAGTTCAAGTTCAATTTTATTTAGCCAAAATATACAAAAAAAAAACATAATGAAACCATATATATAACATGTGCTGGCTACCGACAGACAACCCTAGAGGGCTTATTTACGTCGGAAGCCCTTTTTAACGAAATTAAATAAATGTACAACCCCGAAAAAGTTGATCAAGCAGATATAAAAAGTACTATTATATGCATCGATAAGGGCGAAAATTGCACTACATCACCCGTACCCGCCACGCGCTTATAATTTATCAATAGAAAAGTACACGTAATATGGGCGGGAGCGAAGGGTATATGCAACCCATGCTTCGAGTAAGAAAATGTACAATCTAATTTTTGAGAACAAAAATTGAGGGCGACTGCACATAAAAAAAAATTAATACGATGTGATATTGTGTGAAATATAAGTAGTACTGATTAACCAAAAAAAACATATAAAAGACAACAGCAACCGAAAAAAGTGAAAGAAGATGAAAGAAAAAGAAAGAAAACGAAAAGAAGGTGATAAGAATCTGATTACTCAATAGATTTTGCTAAAACGTGAACGCCACTGGGTATGAGAGTTAAAAGAAAAGAAAGAAAAGGATGATGAGGGTGAATGAAATAGAGAAGAGGAGGACGAAGTAAAGGGGTGAAAAGTGGAGGATTAAGCCGGAAGGCAGAAGAAGATTATATTTTTAAAGGGCAATGAGGTATTGTTCAGATGTGATTTGATAACGTTTTTTTATATCAAATGATATGATTGAATTTGAAGTTCATTCCAAAGTTTTAGCACCGTGGTACTGAATTGATATCATGTGTTTTTCCTTGGTAGTTTTTGGTTAGAGTTTTAGTAGAGGAAGAGAGAAATTGACCAGCTGGTTAGTATTATAATATGAATTTGTCTATTGTCATGAATATTAGTAAAGTTTAAAGGCAAGTTTATATGATTAAAGGCATGCATAAAGAGTCTGTTTGTAGTGTGTAAGGTCAGTTATTTTTAGGGTATTGAGTGAATAAAATAAGGGGAGTGTGTGAGCCCTGTAGGGTGAGTTGGTGATGGTACGAATGGCAGGGGCCCATTTTTGAGTAGTTTTAAGTTGATTGAGTCTGGATTGATAGTTAGATGCCCTTAAAATGGCTACAATAAGTAAAATGAGGAAGCCACAAAATAGTGTAGTATAGGGTTTAGAGAAAGAGGGTGGAGGTGGTGCTTTGCTATGTAGATGGTACCAATAGCTGAAGACGCCTTTGTGATTACCATTGTTTGATGGTTAGTTCCACGTTAGTTTATCGTCAATAATTACTCCAGAAATTGGTACTATGAACTTGTGAAAGATAGGCTGATTGATTGTCGATGATAACCCTATTATTGTGGTTGGTATTGTGGAGTTGAAAATGCATATAGTGTTTGAAATTTGAGAGACAAGTTATTTGCACGAAAACTCCATCAGTAATTTTAGGAAGCTCAGTATGGTTTAGGCGAACGAAAAGTGAGTTAAGTTGGGTCTCAGAGAAGCTTTGTATCATCGGCAAAAAAGAATCATAAGTTTGAGTGAGTTGGAAACAGAGGCAATGTATTCATATAAATGGAACGACGATGTGCTAGCGATTGGTTGAAAGGTACAAAAGTGGAGTAGGTACAATGTGATAAATGTTTATTAGCAATACCGGGATCGATATTAGTATCAATGCCAGCACTTTTGCCTGGTTTTGAAAAGGTTACGGAGGTAGTTTGTCATAAGTCATCAACAGAAACTGGATGGAGAAAAAATGGAAGTTTTCGGATGTTTATGTTTAGATGTTTTGATGGAATGGCTTCTTTTAGATGGAGGGATCTTTGAAGCCAGATTTTTAACCAAGGTTTGTAAAAGTAATCATTAAAAGTTGCGGTGATTATTAAAAAGGGTCAGTAACGTTGTTTTTGTGGTAGGTAAAGGGTGTTTGGGAGATTGGTTACCCTTGTTTTTACCTATGATTTTAAGACATTTCCAAGTTTGATTTTTTCAGTTATGTTTAAGTTTATTTAACTGATCGATATTATGTGTCTTCTTTGCTATAACGTATATAGTGTGTGAGCTTATTTTTTGTATTGTTTTTTATTTGGGTTAGGCTACATCATTTTTTTTTCTTAAGGATAAAGCCTTATTGAGATTATGTTTACGCTTGATCGATCTAGCAATCCGTTCGTTCACCAGGGTTGTTTACAGCTGTTGTTTCTGACAGTTTTCTTAATGAATCGGAAAAGACTCATCATAATATTTCGAGTAGATCGCAATAAAGTTTGTATTGATTTATTTGGGTCTGTTTGTGATAATGGTGTTTTTCCCCCATGTTTCGCGAGCAAGATGGCGACTAAATTTACGTACTTGTGTTCTCTATAGTCACTTTGTAGATGTGATTTTTGTAAGGCTATTTATATTTTATAGGTGTCATATAAAATATAGGGAAGTGGTCTGTATAATCAGTGACAAAAATACCTGGGGTTTGGAAATTGGTAAGCAGTTGAATTGTGATACCAATTGTCAATTAATTTTGGCTGGTTGTGAGTTATTCTTTTAGGGGGTCCGTTTTTATGAAAATGTATGAATTTAAAAGTGTTGTGTTGAGAAAATCATTACCATAATTAAAATCATTAAATACACAATATTTTCCTTTTTCTTCGATATGGGTTCCTTTGTTGAATCACCCTGTATTAAGAGCATCCCAGACATATTTCGATTGCGATTTGAATCTTGTCTAATGATTAAGATGCTTGCTTTGGCGTGACATATCCTATTGGAGACCACTCGCTGGGGAGTATTTGTACAGACCTATTAATTAAAACATGCAGAATTCCTTTCGTCTCGCCAAGAGATTTAAACAACTATCGGGTCCAAATACAGAACTTAAAACATGTTCATTTTTACTCGCAGTCGAACATCCCGAACTTTACTGTTCAAGGCCGTTCCGATGCGTGTGGAAAATCTAAGAAGAACTGCCTAATAGGAAATCTCCTCTACAAACAATCGCACTTTGTATCCTATGAAAAAGGCTCCCACGCACATGCTTAGTATTAGGGATAAATACCAAATTCAAACTTGATCTCTAAAATCTATACTTGAAACATTAGTAGAAAACATCAAACTACTCAGTATTTATGGTTGAGGCTTTCAGGAGATTCGTCGAACTAAATATTTATGTGGTTTGGCCAATATTACTGTTTAACATTTCAGGGACGTGTCAAACATTCAATAAAACATTAAACCGGTAGCAACACCGTAGGGGATGGCATAGAAGAAGATAACGATAAATCAGACGAAAGTTATAAAAGTTCTACAGCATCCTTTGTGGACTAGCATGTAATAAAATACAAAAACAGTTTACCAAACAAACTACCTGCTTTACAACTAAATTTAGTCGGCGCGTGTTATCGTTTATAATCGAGTAGTTCATTGGAGGAAAACAACGACATCCGATTTTTGGGGACCAGATCATTCACCGAAATTTGATGATCGAAGATATCTTTTAATAGACAATGAAATTCTGAGCCATTGCATGATGTCAAACCATGCTTGATCTGACAATGAATTTTGAGTAAGCACGCTTTTATCACAAGTTCTTCCGAGCTTTACAGATTTGAGGCATTCAAATCGCGGCTTATAAATTATAAGTTGCGTCATGTAAGACAGATACTTGAAGTTCTTCTCATAAAACTGCATGGGTAACATACTCCCCGCGACCGGACTGAAATATTTACGGGAAAAACCTCGTTTTACATATTCCATTGCAAAATGATGACGGCTTTAATTTTGCTGATGCAATCAGAAGATGCAAAGATTGTATATAAATCCACAGCCTAATCTGTTAAATCTAAAAATCGATTGCATTGGTGCTTCGGTCTCTTTTGTTACAGATGTCAAAAATTTATACATGATGAATACGGTTGGTTTTATATTATACAAGATGTCCGATGTAGGAAAAAATTAAATATTTGTGACACAACCAACGGAAATGCGTAAGATGTTAGCAATATTGATTACAGTGCCAATTTTTTTGTTTCTCTTGATACCTATTGAAGAAACATTGTTAGCTTCCTAATTAGTGTTCATTGGAATGGGCATTGAACCAGTTTAAATGCCGATTCTGATGTGAAAATTAAGGCAATCGGTTATATACAAGAAGCTATTACGGCGTCAGCAGGCGGTCTCCTAACACAGATTTAATCACATGGGCGGCTATTGCACTTAGGACCAGGGATTCTAAATAAATTCCGTATGCTACTCGATAAAGGGTGAAGCATCTGCCTGAAATTTAGTAGCTCATCTATCGGCGGTCGTACGTAGCGCTGTGGTAATTTAACGGTAGGTCTTCCGGGTCAATACGTCATACTGGTATATTAGGAGTATATGTAGGTAGCTCATCGCTTGCACTGGTTGGCGCTAATCACTTCAAATTCGTCTAATGGGCAATTTGAACCAAGAGGATTAAAATCAGGAGGTGACACTTCGACAAAACGGTGAGGCCGGGACCTTTGTTGTGTAGGTGTCGCTACACGACTCGACTGTTTTTTAGAGGGCGGGATGTGGAAAATAATGCGGGGCAAAATGTGGGATAACAATCTTAAGGCGATAATCTTGCATCGACTATTTAAACTTGGATATAAAAATAAGTGTCCCATATGAAAACTCTGATTTCTGCATTACATAATATAGGAACAGATGTGATTAAGTTATTTTTACAAACACAATCATCGTTAGGGAAACGACACTATTATTCCAGGGGATTTCATTCAAGTTTTCATCGTGATAAATGGCTTTCAATCCGAAATCCAATCTTTCAAGTTTTTTCGCGCCGATTTCAATCCCTTTTTGATGTAAGAGCAAAAAAATGGTGATTTGGTAATTCCGTAGAGTACTGTGCAAATCAATATTGGTCGACCTAATGGGGCACTTGAGTCGCCCATAACATCAACCAAACCATCTTTACATGTAATGTGAAAAGATAGTTGCTGTAGCTTCCTTCTAATAACCAAATTTTTGACTCAACGACTAACTTCCGGTACAATCTGGGGTTCTAGGGAAGAGGCTATTAAACACGGCCAACCTCCTGTTAAAAAATGTCCGTTAATTAATAAAGAATTTTCCGTACTTTACGGAAAATCTGTTTTAGACAAAAACAATTAAAATAAAAAACCAAAAACAGAAAAATGTTAATTTACGGGAAATATTTCAAAATTTCTGGCGCACTATATTTCCGGAATTGTTTTTTTTTTTGGTTCATTAATTTTAAATACGGACAAATTCTGTTTACAATACACATTTCTTTTCCATAATATGAGCAAATTTCTGTAAACTGCATTTCCGTTAACTGACAGAAATTTCTGTAAATTTACCCCTAGAAAATGACTAAAATGACTGGAAATACTGCTGCAAAATTGCCGTAAATTTAGTACATTTTTTAAAGTGTATGTTCATTTGAGGGCGCTATATATCCCTTAAATCCTATGCCATTTTCTCCCACTTACCAAAAATCACGGAGCGGACCCTAGCCTTATGTTTAGGGTGACATTGCTCCTAGATCTAACAAGACCTATTGCGCACCCCCTCATTTTTTTTTTTTGGCGGTGATATGTTGTAGTCAGTTTCGCTCCTAGGGACGTAAGGAGTATAATCCGAGTAATTGCAATGCGAAGGCCGTTACCGTCATGTTAAAAATAGCGTACACGATAGCGTATCATAGGTACATAAAATGAGGGGTTACTTTTACAGGAAGCCTCACGAATTTTGGTTGTATGCCGCGAACTTTCGTATTTTTCCATAGCCCATAATTGTGGGGGTAAAGCATCAAAGACGCCAGGCGCTAGTGTCCAACCCTGTTTTGTACACAGTTTTCCCCATCCTTTTACACCAAGGATCCTAAATAAGATCGGGTAGCTCAGGCTACTGGCTCAAAAGAGTGTAGGCATACGATTGAAACAGTACCGTACTGTCGATCGCAGGTCGAAACGTATAACTGTGTAATTTTTACCTACGTCTCCCGGCCCCGGTCGATTCCCGCGGTCGATACGACTTCCTACTACTGAATTAGGCGATATAGGTAGCTCATCCGAATTGCCTCGGCTGGCGCTATCATTTCCAAATCGTCTATGGGCATTTACACACAGCTTCACCCGCCTGTTAGGACCTTCTTCATCAACCCTAAACTAACCTTACCTTAACCCTTAACCCTAACCCTAACTGCTCCGTCAAAAAATCTTAGTCATTCATACGAAAGAAACAAAGACAAAATCATGACAAATGGCGTGCCTTTTTTTAAACGCGGTCGTGGCGGTCGTGTATATACCGTTTTGAGTTCTGGATGCACGACCGTCTAGTATATACTCACTTCCTAAAAAAACAGTACTTTTTAAATATGTTAAAAATATCTGTAACTCATTAATATTAAAGGGGCGTGTTCCCGACGTCTTTGGGACCCCCCTGATTTTAACCCGAAGTAGTATCGATTTTGAGATGATGAAATGCCGTATTTTTCTCAAATTATGTCGTCCTGAAATTTGAGCCCTCGTAATCATTCATTCCCAAAGATATAACAAACCGCCGTTGTTGTATTAAGAGTGGTTAACCACTTATTAGCACAGTATTGAATAGGCGTTTGCAACAATGCATTATTGCGTCACCATCAAAACCGCAAGTTTGTTTCCCACGGTACGTGATGGTGTATGTGTCAAGTGCAGCTTCTTATCAGTAGAGAACACAATACACATACATCGGAACAACCTCCTTTAAGAGGGATATGAAGCTCCTTATTTACTCTGTGTTAAATGTAATGTGTGCCTCGACTAGTATATCATAACTTTATTGTGCTAAAAATACATTTTTATTCAAAGAATTATTTTAAAATTTTTTTTAAGTGTTGATACCCCTTAAATCAAGGTTCTCATGGGGCTAGTGGAATTATGCTAGTTCAGTGAGTAGTCCTATTGTAATACTTTACTAATCAATATTAACTAATTTTATTTCCATCGTTCTACGAATTAATCGTTTTTTTATTAGAAATCTGCGCGCAGCGAAGTTATATCGCTAAAATTTACTTCTGAGATATCGGCAATTTTTTGTCTAGAAACACTGTTTTTTTTATTTTTTATTATATTTTCAGAAATGCTATTTTAAAATTATAATTTTTCTTTTTTGGTTTTTTAAATATTTCATTAATATTAATGAAAATTAAAGGTCAAAAGCTTAATTACGTTTTGGATATCAATTTTTAAAGCTTTAAAATTACATATCGCAGCTTGAGGAACCAAGACTTACCTAAGAAATACCACATGTATTTCAAGTCGCAAGGCGACATTTTCGATCATAACTTTTGAACGAAAGCTCTGATTGTTTGTTTCAACAAAAGCTAAAGAAAGGTAATTTTCTCTTGTATTTTCAATTTTAAATGTGTCATGTTTACCATGTTTTCCCCCTCCAACCCCATATTCCCCCTTAAGTTCCGTGTTCATCTAGTGGTCAATTCCCGTGAATCTATCCTTCCTCTTAACTTACAAATAAGTCGCGCTGATTACGACAGTTGTGCGCATTCATCGCCTGTGGGTCAGTGGCATATTTGAATAGAGAGAATTTTGATCAGTGGTCCACAAGTGGGATCATTTCGTCGGCCATTTTTTGTCCAAAATCTTATTAAAATCTATGATTTTTTTCTCCTGCAATAGTGGCCATTTCCATGCCATGACCTTATATATACAGGCATATACTTGCCTAGGGTCATGCATAATGGTGTATCACAGATTTTTGATCAGTGGGTCACCTAGTGTCATTTTGGGGGTCATTTTTTGGCCAAATACACATGAAAATCTTCCTTCTCTGACAAATAAGGCGCGCTGATACACAGTTGTACACATTCATATGGTCCGTGCACATAGGGTGTACACAAAATTTTGATCAGTGATCATCAAGTGGTCATTTCAGCCAAAGTGGTCCCTTAACTGGCATTTCAACAAATGTTTCGCCTTGTCCGCAATGTGATCATTTTAAACCACAAACGCTAGGTTCGTGCTCTTCTAGCACAATTTGCCTCTAGTGACACTTCCTTTTAAGATCCCACGGCTCCTTTGTGTCCTTTGTCCTTTCACTAATGTTCTAGGATCTAGTTACTATAGAAGTTGAGCCTGGTCAAGCCTGCTTTCACTAGTTTGGGTTCAAATTATAACTGAGATATGGCTGATTTTTATCGCAGGATACAAGAATTTAATGGTCTCGCTATGAGTTTGAAAATATGCAATCGTCGCTCCGCGGACTCGCACCAAATTTTCAAAACTCATATCTTGACCAAAATTTTTGTATCCTACTCAATCATCCAATATTATCTCAATATTGGCCACCCTGTACTTTTATACCAAGATTGGCAATTCCCCCACAAGATATTAGGAACCCCGGGAAATGCTTGACACGAATTAACCGCTTGTGGTTTAAAAGATGTTTTAATGCAACGTTGCCATAAAGACACAAAAGAACAACGGGGGATGCAGAATTGATCAGATTAAGGATTTAACGAATCTTGCATTCTGTCATATTTTACCTTTCCTAAAGTCTCTTAATATGAAACTCCTAAAAGCTTGTCATAACATATATCACAAGTTGCGTTCGAGATCACAGTTTACAAACACTACTTCCATAAAATGTCGTCTTACTGGCATTAGCGCAGAACTAGTACTCAAAAGCGAAATTTAAGCTTGCAAGCATGTGATTTAAAGTAACAAGTCACGTATTTTCTAAAACGGAACTTTTAAACTCTGTATGTATAGGCATGCATTTCGTTTTTTATTTTAATAATTTAATGTCCTCAGGAATCAGGTGTACGAGCTTGCAACCTCTTGCTACCGCAACTTTCCTACCCCCGCAACATTTTGCGAAAAGAACAGTCCATGTGCTATGGGCCACTCATGGTCCGGTGACTCGCTACAAAACTCTTCGCGTTTAGCTTGAAGTAAATTGATTTTTAAAGCACGCACTCGATGCCATACACGTTTTACATGTTTGTCCCATATTCAATGCGTGCCACCAACAGCTGCATAGACACGCCAGCGACAATTGTTATTAATCGGAACACCCTCTTCTTTCTCGGGAACCCTGAACTTTTTGTGACGAGATTGGCAAGGAGTGGTAAACATTTAACCTGACAATTCTGGTGAGACGAAACATTTTATACGGACGTGTATGTAAACTTTGATCTCGAAACGCAACTTGGGATATATTTATATGACAAGCTTTTAGAGTTTCATATTAATACCCTTTTTGGTAAAATATGACATCAATGCAAGATTCGTTTATCCTTAATCGATCAATTCTGCATCCCATGTCTTTTTAGTGGTCGTTATGGCACCGTATCTTAACCATCTTTTTTCAAACCACAAGCGGTAATTCTTGTCAAGCATTTCCTGTTCCTAATATCTTGTGGGGGAATTGCAATCTTGGTAAAAAGTACAGGTGGCATTTATATTGATATAAATTAGGCTGATTTGAGTAGGATTAACAAAATTTATTGTCGTTGGCCGAGTTCGGCGGAGCTACAGTGCAATATTTTAAAACTCATAAGCGATAAACCGACTAATTCTTTGTATCCTGTCGCTAAAAATCATCCAATTATTCTCATTATAATTTTTATCGGTAGCCTATGAGTTTTGAAAAATTGCACTCGGTTCGCTCCGCTACTCGCCTCCTTGGACCAATAAGTTTTTGTATCCTACTCAAATCATCAATATATATCAATATTGGCCACCCTGTACTTTTTAACCAAGATTGCAATTCCCCCACAAGATATTCGGAACCCGGAAATGCTTGACAAGACTTCCCACCGCTTTGTGGTTTGAAAAAGATGGTTAATGCTTACGTTGCCATAAGAACACTAAAAAGAACATGGGATGCAGAATAGTGATCAGATTAAGGATTCAGCGAATCTTGCATTAGGTCATATTTAACTAAAGGGTCTTTGTTCAATATGAAACTCCTAAAACCTTGTCATAACAGATAATCAAAGTTGCGAGATAAAAGGTTACAAGACAGCCCATCCATTAAAGTGTTCGTATCACCAGAATTGTCAGGTAAAATGTTTTACCATCCTCCTTGCCACATCTCGTCACAAAAAGTTCATGTTCCAGAGAAAGAGAGGGTTGTTCCGACCTAATACCAATGTCGCTGGCTGTGTCTATGCATGTGTGGTGGCACGCATGAATATACAACATGTAAAAACGATATTGCACCCAATGTGCGTGCTTTAAAAATCAATTCAACTTCAAGACTAAACGCGAAGTTTGTGTAGAGAGTCACCGACCATGACTGGCCATAGCACATGGACTGTTCTTTTCGCAAATGTTGCGGGTAGGAATGTTGCGGGATGCAAGAGGTTGCACGCTTGCTCGTACCCTGATTTCTCTGAGGACATTCAAATTATAAAATATAAAAACGAAATGCATGCCTTATAAGTTTAAATTTTCCTTTTAGAAAATACGTGCCTTGTACTTGATCACATGTTGCAAGCTTAAATTTCGCTTTTGAGTACTAGTTCTGCGCTAGCGCCAGTAGCATGTAGGCAGCAAAATGCTACATAGTTACTCTCTTTTTTTTTTACAAAAATGATTTTTACAAAAATATGGGTCATATGGGTCCCGTGGGAAATATTACCAAATCGTTGCAAGGTAATAAATGCTCTGCCAGGGCAGACGAGCACGCGCTATCAACGGGAGCTATAGTTACAAGAGATTGATAGGTTATAAGGCATTGCGATTTTTTTTGACCGGAATGTTCAGAGAAACAATTAGACTACGGATACCTGACCCCCTGCACCCCCCCCCCCCACCCGGGGATTTTTGGAGACAACCATTTTTGTAAAGCTTATACCATAAGCAACTCATTTCAGGTTGTCTGCAAAAATCCCCACCCTGGGTTAAACGGTGAGGGCGCTTTTTCAAAATGGCTGCCAAAATGCAACCCCCCTTCGGGAGAGAAGTACCAGCATGCCTAGCACAACACAGAAACATTACAGGCACTTGATTTGGTACCATAGATAGCTATGGTCCTCCGTTTTCCATTGATACCAAAATGAGTACCAACATGCCCAGCATTACGTCACAATGACGTCATAAAGTTCGCATGTTAGCAAATTTTTCAATTTCCATAGACACGTAGGGGAAAATTCAATTTTTCGCCAAAAATGTTAGGAATATCCAATTTTCATGCGTTTTTTGGCTCTACTTGATGGAAAATGACTAGTTTGATATAATGAGAGCATTTTAGTGCTATAATAATGTTTTTGAGTCGCTAAAATTGCGAAATATAAATTTTCCACCCTATATTCAGTATTTTCATACTCTCCTCAACATATGACGTCATAGTGACGTCATAATGGGGATGTCGGCACTTATTTTGATACCAATGGAAAGAAGAAACTCTAAGCTACCCTGTGGTACCAAATTTACAGGAATCGGATGGTCAGTAACGAAAATCTCAGGGGGTGGTAACCCCCCTTCGGCAGTTTATTACAAAAATGGCTCAGGTAGACGAAGGTTAAGTCAAAACGTGACAAGTATATCGATGCCTTGCTAAGCCTTGGAAGATCGACTGATGTGCCAGAGCACTCGTATGAGAGATTTGTTGAGGATGCACATCCAGAGAGCCAATTATCAAGCCCTGAGTTGGTACCAGGCAGATGTGGCAGAGCCACAAATTCCTCCACCAGATGATAATTTCTGATTCAAAGGAGTTGCATTTAAGCTCGTATACCAAGGAAACAGCATTGCTTAAAAGATCGCCAATTGAACAATATACCAATGATTATTAAAATTGGAAATTCTTCTTATCGTATTTAAACACAGTGGTTCTCAAATGTGATCTAGCCAGAGGTGGGTACAATGTCTGGCTGCTTCACTGAATTCTGCAAAGTCCTTGCCTGTGCATTGTTGCACCAACATTGGGCAGACCAAGCTCCAGTGTCCTGATCTGCTTCCAGGTAGACTCACTTCTGCAAGGAAACCTTTGATCGGCCGATTTTGGATCTCAATCAGCTGAGACACCGCCACTCAGCCCACGAGAAGCCAGCCCCAGGCGGAAGACGCTCACCAGGCTCAATACCAATAGATGCCACTTGGTTGACAGCAAGTCTTTCTTTCCAAAAGCCAACTCCCTCAAACTCCTTAGAGACTATTTCAAAGGACCGGACTTGACTAAGAAACTATCCCGGACCTAAGGCGGTCAGCAGCCGGCTTCTGTCCAAACACACGGCGCTCCATACCAGATACTTGGCAGCTATGCTCCTGCATGCTACGCTGCTGCATGTATAAGTTGTCCACTGGAGCTGGCCGAAGACACCCCCCGACAAGCCGGCAGGAGGCATCCAACGACGGGTCAAGCTTCTGGGCTGACCCCTCCCATACAGGGCAAGCATACTCCACACATGAGCAGCAAAGGCCAAGCGCCGTCGATCTCAGGGCATGCGGGAATACAGCCTAATGGGGAAAAGCCCCTTGTCAGTGCTTGTGGGGGTTCAGGGGCAGAGACCCCGAAAGCTCTTGGGTTTAACATGTTCGAGTGCTTTCGGAGAGGGGTTATGTCCTTATCTTGAAGCAGCTGAACTATGCTGAACGTTGCGGGGGTCCAGTGGCGGAGCTCCCGGAAGCTCTTGGGTTTTAGCATGTTTCAGCGCATCCGGAGAGCTCTCGGTTATCTCACAATCATGAAGAAGATGAACTATACTGCCCCTGGCGGGGTCCAGGGTTCGGAACCCCGTGGGAAGCTCTTGATTTAATACATGTTTGAGTGCCTTCGGAGAGATCTCCGTTATCTCATTATCATGAATCAGATGAACTATACTGCCCCTGGCGGGTACAGAGCCCGGAACCTCTCAGTTTAGTATGTTTGAGTGCCTTCGGAGAGCTCTCAGTTATCTCATTTTCTTTGAGCAGATGAACTATGCTGACCGTGGCGGGGGTCCATGGGGTGGGTGAAAGGAGCCCCCAGGAGCTCTTGGATGTTCGCAATGTTTCACCGCGCATCCAGAGAGCTCTCGGTTACCTCACAATTATAAAGCAGATGAACTTTACGCCCCTGGCGGTCCAGGGTTCATAGCCCGTTGGAAAGTCGTCAGGTAAATCACATGTTTGAGGGCCTTCGGAGAGATCTCATTTATCTCATTATCTTGAAGCAGATGAACTATACGGCCTTTGACAATAACAACAACGGTATTTGTTCTCTTTATTTTTCCGAAACATTATTTCAGCACCCCCAGGTGGTGTCCGGGACATTTGCCCCCTCCCTTGCCCTTCCCTAGATATGCCACTGCTCTCGATGTGGGTTTTATAAAGAGAGTGCAGTCCAAGGTGACTCCTAAGTGACTCCTCGACTATCACACGTGCTTCCAGGGGCGCTCCATACAAAAAGGTGACGCCTGGCACGGCCGCGCAGACGGAACGCATACACCTGTGCCCCGGTTGGACTTGCGCGCTGAGGGTTTCTCCTCACATATGGGCGAGCCCTCTAAAGGCCTTTTTTGGAAAGCTCCCGTTGACAATCCGGCATCCTGTGCGCCAATTCCAACTTGTCTGTCCAGACAAAACGACAGGCTCTCGCACTCTCAGGCCGGTCGCCGGCACAGATGCCGAACATGAGAGCATGAGCAACGCTCCCGGGGCAATTCGCATCCCTGAGCCCACTAGACACAACCAAGCACCCTTGAAGTACGTTAAGTTATTTTCCTTTACAACAACTTATGTAGACGTGTTTGGTTGCGTCGCTACCCGTATACTCCTGCCTGAAGCTCTCGCATGCAAGGCGTGGTAAGAAGCTTGTTGCTCACTTAGTCACCCTCCGTCAGCCATCAAGACCTCAAGAAACCGTGGTTATGCGGTTTCAAGGTGATCAGTGATTAGGAGGGCTGCGTTTGGTCTAGTGTATAGGCAAGTCTAGACCATATTTTACATAAAGCGCCTTCTATATACAACACTTGAAAGGTTACATAGTGCAGTTTATTGTCCACTGCAACACGGTCCTCGACCTTTGCCCACCCAACCAATCACTTGAGACATGAATCCATTCATAGTTGATCGGATTAAATTATTCCCTCCCACTTCACAGGGCCTATCCATTCACTGATCAATGACATGCTATGGATGAGCATTACCCACACATGTGTGCATGAACATTGGCGAGTAGCCCTGTTTTTAGATATGTTGGAAGCCTTGTTATAAATGGTCGTTTTGGATATTTTTCAGCACCGTATGTCAACCAAATGCACCACTTTATAGAAACTAAGATTATCTTTTTGTTCACTTCTAACGAAGAGTATAGGTCTACCCGTTTGTCCATGGCCGCCCCTCTTGAATCTGCCCACAATCCTGGGGACCCTACAAAATACACACTTTTATAAATTACCATTTCGGATTTTCTGAATGTTCTATCATAATAAATTCACATATGTTATTGATATAATTATCTACAATTAGAGCTTCCCAAGAAAACCCTTAGCACTTTCCTCGCAAACGACGTGAGTTTTTCTCATCCTATGCTTTAAAGCAGCAGAGTCTGAACATGTCATAGGCCTATTGAATGCACCGTGTGCACTTGATAGGCAAATGCCAGTAACTTGGCAAGAGCAAAGATGAACTAATTCGTTTTTTAAAGTGTTTACTTTACCTCAAACTAATCCACACTTGCATGACACAGTATATAATTAGGTGACAACGGCATTTGCCTTGAAAAGAGGCATTAAGTGTTTAAATACACGGTGCCTCTAGAGGGCAGTGTAAGCATGCCCAAAGGTGGTCAACTATTCCTTGGTGTGCTTGTGGGTGCGACTAGTCCACATAGTGCATGGTTTGGATAAAAAATTAAGATATAGTCAAAAAAGGCATTAATGAATATGGCCGCCTTTGAAAGAAAAAAAAACGCCCGCACCATCTTTAACCCGATGGGATTTTGAAGACACCTGATTTTGAGAGCTAATATGTATAAGGGTTTCACAAAAATGATGGTCTCCAAAAATCCCCGGAGGAGGGCAGGGTTTCGGTTATGGGCTCATGACCTAAATGTATCCCAGAATATCCCAAACACTAAATTAGTTGTGTCGTATTACCATCTTTTAAGGTATTTTATCAATGGTGGCTATTATCTCTTCTAACTGGTTTGTAATAAAAGAGGTACCATATTTTTCATATATGTCTAAGATGATATTGTCATCATGTGAAACCTTTGGAATAGCCGCATCCATTATCACACGTGATGTAGGCCTTAAACTATAAGAGTTATGAAACGTGTACCCTACCTAAGATCGTGGTGTAATTTTCGATTTTAAAGAAACGCAAATAACAATGGATTGGGCGCTTTTGAGGCTTTAGCTCACCTGAGCTGAAATTTATTGGGCATGGTAACATCTGTATTTCTTCACAGAGTTTAAAATTAACAGAATGTTAGGTTTAATTTGATCAGGGGTTTTATGAAAAAATTCGCCATAAGTACCTTTCGTCGCAGCATGTAGCATATATTACAGGTAATCATGTTGATTTAAATTCCGTTGAGAAAATAAGCACATATCGTATGGGGCGGGTGGGTGTTGATGGTTTTTGAGATTTGGTTGCTTTTTTTGCTACATTTGGAATTTTTGGTCTTAAATGTGATATGGTCCTAGACTCCAATCCATGTTTACCCATTGGGGGTTTTTATATCCCTTCCGTTTGGTGGCCATCTTGGTTTTCACAAATGGCTGCATTTTTCAACATATTTTGCTCTATATCTCGACTTCTGAGGCAGACATAAGGCTCTGCAATGGGTGGCAATAACTGTTTGTGATGTCAAGGAACACAACTATCACATCCAACACAGCACAGATAGTTTTCCTTCAGAGGTTATCTTGAATTTCAAAGGCCGCCATTTTCAACTAGGTTGCTCTATATCGGGACTTCTGATCACATAGAAGGCTCAGCTGGGTGGCACACCCTTGTTTGTGTGTCAGTGAACGCAAATATTACATCCAAAAATCACAGATTGTTTTCCTTCAGGCGGCCCATTTTGCATTTCAAATGGCGCCATTTTTAACATATACTTTAAAAAAAAAAACCCTTCGCCCAATACTGGACTTCTGATCAACGGAAAGCTCCAATTGGTGACAATACCCATGTTTGTGAATATCATGAAAACATATATACTCCAGCAAAAGTCACCAATTATTTCCTTCTGGCGGCCCACTTTAATTTTCAAAATGCTCCATTTTAAATGTATATAACTTCGCCCATATCTGGACTTTCTGGGCAACATAAGAGGCTCCATTTGGTGGCACTAATCCTGTGTTGTGATGTTAAGGAAAATTATATTACATCCAGAGAGGCCCCAGATTTTGGTTCCTTCTGACAGCAATTTTAATTTCAAAATGCCACTATTTTTTCACATATACGCGCCCTGATATCCTGGCCTTAGAGCACAATGCTCAATGCTCCTTCCTAAGCAGATATACATCCTATTGCACCAGAACACTTAAGCATGGAATCTGGGAGAGCGATGGCTCCTGGGTGTTTTATATTTGTCTATGGGTTTCAATGTTATTGCTGTCCAAATGTTCCAGTGAAATTTCAAGTATTGAAACCATATCCACAACTATCTATCTGGCGGCCGTAACCAAGATGCGGTTCACCACGTAGCGCCAAATGTGCCTGTCCATTAAGTTGGGGATGTCAGAATGGATCATGTTGCATGTCTCGAGCAATTACATCAACGTTTACCTCCAACATGTGATGTCCCGAGGACTCCTTGATCAATCGCATGATTACAGTGACCGACAAATCAATTCTCGGGCGTTGTTCGAACAGAATTGACAATATCCTGGATATATGGATATCCCATATTGGCTTTTGGTCCACATGCTCACGCCAGATATGTTTTGTACTCGCATAAGAAGCCTGTTGTAGGTGCCATCAGTCTATCCTGTCGCTCCTTTTCATTGTCCAGGTCTCAGATCCATATAACATGATACTCTATACAGGCCTCTATAGGAACTTCTCAGTTTGGTTGAATTGGAGATACCAGATTGCCATAGGTGGTGTATTTATTGGCAGGCATTCCAAGCTTGTCATTAATTTGGCTGTGACAGGCGTCTTTCGTGCTGTCGGCCTGATAACACAGGACCCCAGGTACTTGTAGTCCCTGACCGCTCTTTTGAGGTGGGTACCGTCTGTAGTGCAGATAGTTGATGATTATCTTCCTCTTGACTGCATATCATTCCTTCTTCCTTCTTCTTGTCATTTAGACGGAGGTTTGAACTTTGTCTGGAGCATTCTCAAGTAATGTTAGTAGATCTGGGCCCACATATCAGATCGGCTGTTAGAGCTGTTGAGATGCTGCTTTTGGTTGACATCTGAAGCTTGTGGGTTTGATGGTGACATCCCTTGTCGTTCATGATGTCCAAGACTGTCTTTTAGGATGTAAATCACCAACCACGATTACGAAATTGAGATAGGAGGCAAGAGTAGTTTTTGTTCGGACTCCTTTGTGGGCTTCATCCATGGTCTGTGGCACAAAGCTAGATGGCTTATCATATTGAGGCAATTGCTCTTGACAGCTCTCAATTCATCTGGGACGCCATAAGTCTGTAAGAATATGCAGTCATACAATCTCTGTTGGACAACATGTCAAAAGCCTTGGAAAATTCTACAAACACAATTTGAAGCCTTTTCTTGGGAAATTCTCAACCCTTCTATAATCCTTCTGAAGGCAAGTATCTGAGGTAGAGTTGATCTGCCTTGCGAAACCCAGTCTGGTTTTCTTCTGAGAATGGGGATCTATGTGATAACGAGTCTTGTTGAGCAGCATTGAGGTGTAGATCATTAGATTCCAGTGGTGACATTGTGATTCCTCTGTAGTTTTTTGGGTTGTTTTGGATGGTCGGTGTCAACCCTTTTCCTTTTTGGCAGCTGGTTTGTTTCCCATCTTAGTGTCTTTTACAAAATCAACAGTTGATCATGAAAAAGTGGATTCTTCCAGATTACTGCGGATTTGTTGTCGGGACCAGGCGTCTTTGGTGTTGTTCAGTTTCTCAGGCAGATATGAAGCTCCTCCATAGTGGAAGGTCCAGTCTGCTATCATCTTGTGATTGAAGAAAGGTTTTCCTCAGAGGTTAGTGTCTATTCTGACACATGCCTGACATTGCTAACCATGTGTCGAGTCGCTCTTCAGTTGTTACAAACCTCTTGATTTTTATGGGTGGGGTAGCTCTTATCAGTCAGCTCCCTCATTGCCTCCCAGAACATCATCAATGCTTGTATTTGATATGTGGTGTCAGTTGCCTTCAGCTTTGGACTTAACATGCTCCTCAGCACCACGGTGTAGCATCATCAAGTGTGACCTTATAGCACCCGGCCAACAAGGTTCTGTTTGGAGCCTCTGGTGGATTTAGTACTTTCCTTCTTGGCTGCAGACTTAAATTTTTCTCTGGCTTTGATACCTTTGTCATTTGAGGCAAAGGCATAGTCTTCTTCTTCTTCTAGGTAGCATCTCCAGTGCATTTTTCTTGTTGGCCGAAGTGACGCATCAATACTGTGGCTGGGGTTCTCATCGTCAAGCTCATCAACAAGAGTTTTGAACCGGTTATTACGCTACAGTATACTGGCTCACAGAGCTTTGTTGTATCTTCCGCTACGTTCTTCCCAGTCAATTGTTTCACTGGGAGCTCTAGGAGGGGTTTACCCTGACGGTAACTTATCCTGCTTCTGCAAGAGACCAATTCTTGATTCAACTTATCCGCTTAAAAAGTAATGTAGGCTCTTGAAGTCTTAATGCTGTTTACACCCCAACCCCCTTGACCACAGATGTAGTCCATTGGGCGACGGTATGTCCACAGTCCTTACTTTCTTGAGTGGCAACAGAGCTAATCCGTTTTTACGAATTCCCTCACGCACATCCAACCTGTGTGGAGTCCACTGGACCTGCCGCTCACGCGACCCAGCGCTCCTCAGGCCCAAACTAGCACCGCCAATCTCTCCAGGGATGCACAATACAATTATTGGCGTAACTGCAGCGGTGCCGTGACAGTTACAATGGTGACAGCGAGAGACAGTTCACATCTGGATGGTCAGCACAAAATGACTGTTGTTTCATTCAGGATTAACCCTCAGTGTCGCTTCATGATGCGCTCCTTATAGTTGCCAAAGCCTGGTGCGGTGACTTGAGAGCCTTTGACAAAGAAAACCCCACACCTTCCCATGGAGCTGCATTTTTTTCTCCTTATTATTCCAAGCGGAGGCCTGTAATAATAAAGTGCATAGCCATGGATTTCGCTGTGGGCTCAGTGCTGGTGTTTCTATGTATGCATATAGACATCAATATCATACAGTTGTGTTTCATGTACAGTTCTCTTCTTGGTTGTTGATGATAGTGTCTGGATGTTATATGTGCTGATGATGAAAGTTGTCCCCATCGCATCCTTTTGTCAATAATCAGGGGTTGGACCTTCCAATAAGCTTTAGGACCCACCCATCTCGCTAATGTAAGAGAACCAATGTTCACTCGGAAGCACGACTTCAAAACACGGTGCTACTTTACAAAAAAAAAGTCAGCTCGTCAATTTGGCTAAATATTAAGCTGGATTTGCCAGGTCTCCAGCACCCTTTTTGGTTGGGGATGGTCCCTGAGCCTTTGTCTTCACGTGCCACACTCTGCCCAAACTCCAATATCAATTGTAACATCACAACATGGTTTGTCCACCAAATGGAGCCTTTAATGTTTCTCAGAAGTCCCCGACATTGGGCTAGTACTTACTATTAAAATGGCGACCGTTTTGAAAATTCATAAGCCCCTTAAAGAAACACTCTCGACTTTCTGATGTAAATACGTGTTCCTTGATATCACAAACAGGGGTATTGCCACCACTGGAGGCTTTCTTCTATGTTTTTCCCATAAGTCCCAGCATATTGGCATGAAGTGATCGGTTAACATGGTCAGCCATTTGAATTCAGATGTCTGGCCGGAAGGAACAATCTGACTTTTTGGTAAGGTAATTTTGTGTCCCTTGACATCCACAAACAGGTGTTGCCGCCACTTTGAGCCTCTTATGTTGTCAGACCAAGTCCAGATATGAGCAAAATATGTTGAATGGCAGCCTTTTGAAATTCAAGATTTCCGGCCAGAAGGGAACAATCTGCGACCTTTCTGAAATGTGTATTTGGTTTTCCTTGACAATCAAAACATAGGTATTGGCCACCCAATAATGACCCTCTATTTTGCCTCAAATTCCGATATAGATCAAAATATGTTGAAAATGGTACACATTTTGACATCCAAGATGGCCTGCCAAACGGAAGGGATAAAAAATGGTAACAATTGAGTTTGGATTCCTGGACCATATCTACATTTTAAGACCCAAAATTCCAATTGTAGCAAAAAAAAAGCTCACAAATGACACACTGTCCCATACTAATAAGTATTGGGTATAATATAAAATATTCGCTTGTCCTCTGGAAATCCTTTAGAATCGAACTTCCCTCATTATCTTTACAGCCTACATCTTTGCAACACACTAGCGCTAATTTAATATAAGAGGAGGTGCAGAAAAAAATCTATTAAAAATTGCCTCATTTAGAAGAAGAACCGCGAATATAAGATAAACCATGTCCGCCCTCAATTTTGAGTCATAAGTGACTTGTTTTCATGAAACACTGTACCAATCCCCCATCTTTCCCTTCCTTGAAAATAAAGATGACAGGTTTAAGATGAACAAGCTTTAATGTTCGTTGCTCACGAAGATATTCTGAAGCACGAAGCATTTAAATTTTGGAATAGGACTGTGGCTTTAACTTAGTCTTAATTTTACGGTAAACTGGCACAGTCCGTAGATTTTACACATTTGTTCTCTACATTACAGAAAAAATAAGGCGGCCTATTGGTTAAGTGTTTTAACCATATGGGTACTAATCCCAGTGTACATAATTTAACATAAAAACAATTACTTTAAATGGACTGTTATTGGCTCATGGTAAGGTCATTCATGAGCGAATACCCACTTATGGGGTGGATTTTTAGTTGTCATTGATGAATTAAATTTGAATTGTATATATAAAAACAGAAAAATAATTAATACTATATAATATTTGGTTGGTGTTGATATCTTAATAATCCCATCTCCATTATGAAGTCCTTTACACTTATCCCCTATCCCTTAGAGTCCCTATTATCTAAAACATCTACAGTATTTTATATATATATTTGCACTTAAGTGCTACTTGATAGCTGAATCGCATTTCTCTTTTATATGAGATGCATTCATGCCTAATCCCATATCTCACTTGTGAGGACGCGTCATGACATGCTAATTATGTATTTTGTATTGAACCTTTTGACAAAGTCTGGAACAAGTTTTCCCCCAAAGAAGCAACTTTCTTAGTTTCGCGAGGATTATGCATCTGGAAACGGCGTTAATTCCCGCCCTCACACAAGTGGGTTTGTGCCATATGTTGAAGGTCAAAACGTTGATTCGTGTGAAGTTGATGGAGCTGTTGTTTGTTAACAAGTCAGGTGTTAGAGGAACATGTCCTATTTGTAGAGAATTTTTGAATAAATCTGTTGTTTTAAGCTATTTCAGCGCGTTGCTCTCAATAGTAGCTACATAAAATGATTGACGAGCCTTATATTGTAATTACACGGCCCCGCGGCCCGTTGGTGCAGGTAATAACATAGAAGGTGGGTGGGCTGGCCCACCCAGTTATTTATTTGGCCGACCCAGTAAATTCAGTCGCCCATGGCCCAAGAATGGACGCCCCCGTTAAAACTATTTGGCCCACCCATAATCCCTCATATATTAATGAATGGAAGTGGGTCCTATTGTAGATTTTATTTTCAGTGATGACTAATTTGAAATTGCAATATCTAAAAACAAACAAAATAAATGAATGAATACTATATTTTTAAAATGTTTAATTGAGTCTGATTGATTTAAAATTTGAGATTCGCATTGCTACGTTCATTAATGATTTGATTCATTTTAAAAATCATCAATTATGTGGGGTGATGGCTCTCAATTGTAATCGTATCCTTGTCTTGTACAGTGTCGGTTTTTTTTGGTAGCACAATGCAGTCAAAACATTTGAATCGAATTTGTATTTCAATGGGCCATACATACCTCGCAATATAAATTGCATATACGTGCAGATATAGGTCTTTGGAAAGGATTGACACAGGATTTCAAATAATGTACACTCTTTACAATTTCGTGCTATTGTTCTTTGAACATGAGTAAACAAAGACAGGTACAAAATCACTACATTATCACACAAAATATGGATACTTGAAATCTCTCCTTACACCTCTTTAAGATGTAATGAATTAGCAAAAGGTGTTGTAGGAATATGGGCGAAATAAAGTTGACCCATTATAATATTTCTGGCCAATTAATTAAATCATGCCCATCCAGTAAATTATTTGTTATTTACCACACTGCGTGGCGGTCCTCACGATATAGCCCAGTCATCTATTCTGACCTCTCCAGTATGTAGTCTTAAAATCCAAATACCATATCCCTTAGAAGCCCTTGGGTGACTGGACCTCGGAAACCCTGCAGCTGATTATACTCCAAGCGAAGTGGAGTTACACTTACGTCACAAAAAAAAAAACAAGGACCTTCCTCCGACCGTTTTCAACAAGTCGAGCATCGTCAAAAGTGATGAATAAAAAGGCGTATTTTAGAGATTCGGCAATTTTAAAAACTTTTTAGTAACCATGTGTATAACCCAAATATGTGCAATTATGAGGATATATGATTCCATTAATTGCTAAACCCCTTTAAGAGTGTAAACGATGACACCTAGAAGGCAGTAAGCGAACACCAAAAACAGTAAGCAAAGAGAATGCGGCATGGTGTCAGATTAACAATTCTAAAGTACTACCAAATTCAGACAAGAAAGTCAACACTGCTAGTTGAAAGAACAAATTCACAAGTGCGAAAATAAATTTGCTGATGTACCCATGACATATGTTGTGCACCATAACATTAAGGAAGATTATCATAAGGGCGAGGTGAATATTGACTTTTGACTCTGAAAAAACTTTTGACTCTGTTCGCTTCAAAGCATGGAACGAACAGTTACTGATTCGTGACCTTGCTCAATTCCAAGTGTTTTCGCGTGCATCAAGCACGGTAATATAAATGCATCATTGAAATACTGAAACTAATTTTAATAGTTAGGTCATGTCTGTTTAATCGATTGGGTTACGAACAAACGAAACAAAAGGTCTCCAGCAATACCGTCCATTCAAGTAAGTTCAAGTTAACATTGGATATCTCGGTATTCAGGGTGTTTCGTAAGGTGATCATCTTACCTACTTTTTTCCTGACACATTTGAATTCGGAAACCCTTCATGGAATAAATCAGTTTCTGTTAAGTTCCGATTCATAAGTGTGTCAGAAAAAAAAGTAGGTCAGATGAGTCACGTACGTAAAACCCCTTTGTATTAACTGAAACTAATACAATTGATTGGTAAACTAGTTGTCGTACTGAAGGCACTGAGGGCATATTGGTAATTACAAAAGAGCCCTAACAGGAGGTTAAGCATAAGCGAGAGAGTACAGAATCAAGCTTATTCAGTGATATCAATGCATTAGAAGTTGTGCGCGTAGGGGATGGCATATTCCTAAAACCGGCACCCTAGATACAACCGCTTCTGTTAAACAGGTGTCTCTGGAATGCTATTGTTTTGGGTAAGCCAAGATGTCCGCCAGTAGCTTCACTCATCTAACAGTTAACTGTTGTGTAGCCAATCCATTGTATGGAGATCAGTGTTTGTATTACAAAAAGTCAGTGCAAATAACAACGGTTCGGATTTGATCCTGTTGACAAAGTGCAGCATTAACACTTTATCTGGGACTATAGTCGATTCGCGCGATACGTTCGTTCCCCTGGAGTTTTGGACCTATTCAATTAAGTCAGAGAGGGAAAATGAAAGAATTCAAATGCACGTGCCACACCGGATTATGTTGGAGGACACGCACAATAGTGCATTTCAGGCCTTAACATTCCTCACAATAACATGAGTAACAAAAGTCCCTGCGCCTCATTGAATTTTCACCTCCGCAAGAATGGTACGGGGTCACATATCAGATGAATCAAGTATAATATACTATCAGGTATACTCATACCAGCTTATATACACCTACGTTTCGGTACCATTGCATGCAGGTACCCGTCATTGTAATTATTATTGATTGCATGGGATAACATATTTTAATAAAATTTTGTCTTAAGACATGATGTAGAGATCTAAATATTTTAAGACCTTAATAAGGGGATAAAAAAAGTTAAGACCCTAAGAGTGATCCAAAAATATGATGTCAAAAGCTTCAAATTTTCCAACTTCTGCACCAGCGAAAATGTTGTGTAACTACGCAATCCTGCAGTTGTTGAGTAAAACTTTTTACCAACAGTTGATTAACTTTTATTCAAATGTTGGTCATTTCCATTTAACAACAGTTTAAAAAGAGAACAGAGCCCTTGTTCCTCTTTTTCTTAACAGTAAATGAATTAATAAACTGTTAATCAACTGTTGGTAAAAAGTTTTACTCAACAACTGCAGGATTGCATAGTTACACAACATTTTCCCAGTGATGCACGAAGTTTCCTCTTGCACATGCACATACCTTTTGGTCATATTGAATCAAGGATCAAAATATCACGTTACCATTGAATGTATGTTTGCTGAAATCATGTGATGGCGTGTGTTTGCACACTTCAGACATGCCAGGCTTAATTTCCCACTGGCCACACGAAAAATATGTTAAACATTTCTTGAAATATCTTCTTTTGGAAGACAGGGTATTATGCAGATTTGGCATGTTTTTGTAGGTCAACCAGTCGATGGCTAGACAGGGCCGGGGAGATAGATATGCCTCCGGGAATAATCAGTGTAACTTCAATGAAGCTTGTACGTTCTGAAGGAGGCGCTTTCTCTTCTTGAATGCAAAGCCCTAAGGCAAATATCTTGTCAGTGTAAATCCATTTACCTTAGATTTTAGCTCAGAAATTCACTTTGACTATGCTTTTAACAAGCTACGGTAAACAAATTGCAGATTTATGTTAAAGAAAGGGATGAGGAGCGTCTCTGCTTCGGGCAGTCGGGTTCATCAACGCTAGAAGTCAACGAGGTCAGGTATAACGACAGAAATATGCAAGGCGGTCTCGTCCAATTATTCTTATGCCTCGAAGAAATAAGTTTGGGTGAAAAATGTGCTAAACACAAACATGTTACACATATTCCACAGCACACAGTGAGCACGAAGAACACACGAAAATAGTTATTTGTTATTTTGAATTCCAGTTATTTAGGAGTGGTTTTAAATTAAAAATTATAATTACACGTAAAAAATGAGAACATGTAAATATGTTACTATTAACTATAAATAAGTTACAATAATAATAATTTTAAGAAAGATAAAAAAAGAAATAATAATATTCTGTTATCTTCAACTTTAAAAAAAATTGGAATTAGATGATTTGATGACATAAGATGCAGAAAAAGCACACTAGCAAAATAGCACCAAATAACAAAACCAACAACAAAAGCAACATTCAACATTTCAAAACTCTGCAAAGTAGTATTATACTACTGTTATTTATTCATTAAGTACAATATAGTGAATATTAACTTTTATTCCTAATCTGTTATTCGTATCTCATACACCTTAACCAAGGTAATTTGCCATAGGTCTACTTCGTGTGTTGCATTTTGAACCTATACAGACGAAATCGTATTGCATTTCTACAAAGTACTTCTGAGTGATGAAAAAACAAATCACCTACATCGTTAATATCAAAGTCCTTTATAGAGAGGCGCCTCAATTGATTTATAATTATATTATCCTACTTAAATGGATCAAATTATATAAGCAATGGATCGCATATAGGAAAGACAGACACAATAGGAAATCAGACAGTCGACACAGTGATAAACACTTCATGGCACAAAAATGACAATTATATTGCTTTAGTAATTTAATATCATATTTCAGACCTACTTCTTTGCAATAAACCGGTGTTTGCCAGTGAAGTCTCATTGCACCAATTTGTGTGTGTGGAAGTTATATACTTTTAAACTCTTATCTGCACGTATGTAAACAAAGTTCTTTATTTCGAGTGATGGCGTCAAGACAAAATTGCCTATTGCTTGCTGTTGGCTAAACTATTTCTAGTCCTGTTACAAAGTGCGGGAAGCTGCCGGCTGGGCGGCATTGGCGTTACGGATATCAATCAATTGTTTAGTTCGTGTGTGTGATAATGAATCATTTATTTACTGTACCAACAAAACTCCACATCCCGTGAACTTTTTAAACTTGATAGGGTTGTAGAGCATGATAAACTTCTTGTTCTCTATATTTTGCGTCCTGATATCTGCTTGAATATTAATGAGCTAATTTCCATACCGACAGCATAATTCTTCTTCGTCACATTTTGGCGCCATCTCTCGGCTCTAAAGTAGTATTTACTTTTTTGACCACAGTGCAGTTGCCACTTGCCACTCAAAGTGAAGACCCTTTCTGCATTTTGATGTTCCTTCCTACATGTGTTTGTATTTTTTAAACAGACTTTCAGCTAATTTTATTGACGGGGTCGTTTTTACCTAATGGTAAACATGCTGGTGTCAATAGCAAGAGAAAAAGCATGCACTTGGTTCTAAAAGCAGTACGAAATTTTTAGCTATTGCTGTACTCGTGACACGGGCAACTGTTTCTTTTACTATAAAGAAATTAAATATTGTAAATTAAGACAAAAAAGAATACATTGTTAAATTAAATAGGTACTGGATTTATACATTATGTATAGTCCATGCAAGCACACATAAAGCTTTGGAGATGCGTTTAGCTACCATGTTTTTCTAAGACTATCTCGTACGCTTGGACGGATGCTCGCGCTTAACTGTACCATGAAATCAATATGAAGGGATTGAAGCTCCTAAGAGCAAAGAGCAGAGCCATGCTTTGAATAATGCAGGATGACAACAAACCATGAATGTACAGGACCTGCAACCTAACTTAAGTAGCACCTGCCAATCCTTTTTAAGAGGTCACTTTCACAATAATTATATAATAGTCAGGTGGAAGTCTAGCACACAGCCTAAAGGATGGAATGGAGTACAGACTTTTTCTATTGATAGATTTTCGTTCATTAGGGGGGACCTAAGCATAATTCTTTGGAGGTGTGCAAATTGTTACAGTGCCATTTGAAAATCCATTATGGCTGCTACCATGTCCCAAAAATCACTAAAAAGCCCTTAAGTATTTCCGATAGATACAAATATCTCTCGGTACTACTGTTGTGTTTTAAGCACAAGAAAGTGTTGGTAATGTAATGTATCATTACTTGGCCACAAAAATCTAATATGGCGCTCAAAAGTCCAAATATGCTCACTCGGGATCATTAAAATGATCTAACTCCTCCATATTACTAGTTACGCTATTGACTCTTACTGAACACCTAAAACGTGTTCTGCAGGTTTTCAAATCATGTCCAAATTGATCACACTCTTCAAGTGTTTACTTTAACACCTCTAATGCATTTCCAACGCATCAGGACACGTCAGTGTTCTGCAAATTTTGCAGTTTAGAGTTTGATTTCCTTTCTATAGGCATGCTTTATGCTTTAACAACTATGAATACATGTATTTTGATCACCAGAAACCTTAACTGGCATTTCTCATGTATGCAACATTTTTAAAATTCAGATGGCAGCCAATACATCCGCCTTTAAAAATAGTAAACCCTATATTATATGTGTATTATATGGTAGTTACATCAACTAATTATTATATAAACATGTGTAAATTAAGGTATGTGATAATTATTTGACAATTTGACATTCTTTCTGGAAATTCTGTTTCCTTACACATGCAAAAATTTTTAAGATGGTGGGCCAATGTGGCTGCCTTTTTACTTCTTTAAAACTATACATTACGACATAGCATTTCTGTATGTATTTAGTTAAAAAAACAGGAAAAAACCCCCAATGAGTATAAAGTTTACATTAAAGTAGCGAGACGTATGTCTTTGGACATTAATAAAAAACTCATATCTGGTATATTGTTTTGACAACATGCTTAAAATTCAAATGAACGGCCAATAATATTATGACTATATGACAATTTGTAGGTTTTAAAGATCTTAACAGGCAGTCATATTGACTGCATCTTGATTGGTAAGTTTGTTAACACACTTGAAATGCCAGATTGAGTTCCCTACTGGGTATAGAGCCGCAGAATTATACCTCCATCACAATCCTGACTAGTTTCATGGTCAATTGAGATTTTTCTGCGGGGGCATTATTGGGTTTTAGGATGGCCCATATTGGATTTGGTGGTAATGTTGTGATCAAATCCACGTCAATGGCCCCGTCCAAAAGATTCCCTCGTGCTTTACAACCTGGATCTTTGCATAAAATAATGACCATTTAATACATTTTGAGAGTGATAGGCGGCCATATTTGGATTTCTATAAAATGCACTGCGACGAATTTTGGGCACACCTACCGAAATTATTAGCTTAGGGTCATCATTGACCAAATCGATCATAGAAAAAGTCTGTACTCCATTTCCACCCTGTGCCCACAATTCCTCCTGACTATAACAGTTTCTAAACAATTTCGCCACTGCTAATCCAATAGAGTTATCCTAATGGAAGTAATAGAATACTAAGGCATTGCTATTAAATTTGGGTCAGTATATATGTCAACATGTTAATGCGCAGAAAAACGGTTAATGTGGCTAAAGGATACTCTAGAACAACTCTCTACTGGCCTTTGGTACACAGATTTGAAAAGGAGATTTTCTGTAGAACAGCGAAACAATTTGAGGTGCCAAAAGTATTATAATGACGTTGATTGGAACGGTCCTTATGCCACATGCTGTCTTTCTGACCTTCTATAGAGAGTTTCCGTAACGCTGACCATCTGATACACTTATGAATTCGGAAACCTAATGTGTCGGAAAAAAGTGTGTGTCAGATGGGTCAGGTTACGGAAAATTCCCGCAAATATCTCTTTTCTTAAGCAAAATTAACATAGGTCATCGTAGATTTTTTTTGTGCATTAAGAATGTGGGAATCTTTTAGAGGTCATGTTTTCTTGTTTTCTTCATTGTGGGTTTTTCGCATATTTATTGCAGAAAAAGTGGCCAATCAGACAATGGAACATTGTCACACTGATAATTGTGCATGGTGTTTGCGAAACCCAGTGACGACGCGCGAGTGCTTGCGTAACAACAACCACGGCACGCTTGGTGTGAGAGACATTGGTTACGAGCCTATTCCATAATACACGCAATTCGTTTCTTCCTGTTATATTTCTTTGTCATTGGTATCACAAACATGCACAACAGAGTACAATGAAAAATTGTCATGAGGAGTTGTTTTGTATGACAGTCTCTGTCGATATCTTAGAGAGTGCATTGCCTGTGTTTCGGACCAAAGAAGGTCTTATCTATATAGAGAGGCAAAACGTTACTAATCTTTATAATATCACAGTCTCGCATGTTTTTTCCGACCACAAGAAAACCTAGAGTACCAACTAATAGAAAGCAATTGCTTCCTCCGCTTCTTCCATCATACTGTGGGTGCCGCTTTTGCATATACACTATCGGTAGTGATACAATTAATGTAATGTGTTAGAGGTGGCCAGTTGTAAAAAGTGAACTGGATCATGGTGGCTCAGATACTCTTTTTTCTCATACGGCAATGCGCTCTTAGGTTGAAAGATGTATTCATTGAGGCGTTTATTTAAATCAAGACGACTGATTGTGTCATTTCATTCGTTGTGTGGCCATGGTATGACAAAATTTAACCAACCCAATAGCACCCAACATCAACAACTGATATTTTGGGCGGATTGTTTGTATCGAATTGACATTATGTGTGTATACAACACACCCCAACTGAATAATTAATTTCCGTGCAATATTCAAAATGTCAGCGCCCAGCACGGACGACTGTTTTTGAATGCGTTTTCATTCATCACACCCCCTGTTCGGACTAAAGTCTTTTTTAGTTTGAAGTGATCTATACACTATATGCCTCCACCTGCTTGGCACCTGGCCACATCTTTATATTCAGATGTTCAATTTTGATTAAGAAAAAACCTTGGTTGCAATATTGTATATGAATTTTCACAAAAATACAGTTCCACATGACTGATCGCGTGCGCACTTCTTGTGTGTAACAAGTTTTGAATCAACTAAATGAACTCGTGCGATTTGGTTGATCGATCCTCATTTAACCAGATTAATTCAATGCAAATCCTGGCATTGATAGGTAATGGGTACTACACCTTACAAATCGGCTCTTTGTTACCTGCTATTACCCAACATGTGCTAAGTATGCAAATTTGAGATATCTCTACGAACTCCCCAGACAATTTAACCATAATTCTGGTGCGGAGGAGCGGCAAAAATAATCCAGGGAGGTGATTCCCTAGTTGTTAAGCACTTCACTTGGCAATGTGAATCTTGTTCGTGGACCACTCAAAAGAATTCCACATGTCTTGTGACACGTACACGATCGCAAATTGTGTAAACTGCCTATTGATCAACAGTATTGCGTGATGAAATTATACTGATCTGTAGACTTGCCTTTAGAACAGGGATACTTGTGTGACTTTTTCTTTTGTTAACATTTTTAAATTGTGTTAAAAGTAGCCAAAATTAAAAACAAACAAGTGATGACGGGAATAAGCAATCATAATAAATGGAGTCACACAGGTATACCTCGTTAGCACAAAAGACCCGAGTTTTTATTGAAACAAAGTCAGCTTAGCAACAAGTTTTATCAAGTTTGGATATACTTTTGCGCATGTACCCATCAATTTTCTAAATCTTGAGTTTGCTCGACTTAAGGTTTTTTTTTCTTTTACATGTCTAATCAGAATACAACCTGTACGGATGGGTAATCACGTATCAAAGCTATTTGATTGTTTCGTTTACTGTTACATGGTAACGACCTCGTTTGTGATTTATGCAAAACCCGGGTGCAAAACAAAAGCAGCATATATCCTTGTCCGACAGATAAAGCACATCATGCTGAGACAAACTTACAGAACCGGGGTGAATGGTTAGAGTTGTTTTTCTACCCCTAACGTGTTTATTACTGATATGAAATATATCCTTCTGCAATATTGGAAGGTTTTGTGAACTAGCAGTCTCAATTGAGAGCTCGGTAAGTGACCCCACAGCGTATTTGCTGTTTGCAACGCCTGTGCATCACAATTCTAGTATCTTTCGGATTAGGTTTCAGGTGATTAAAGTCATAGGTTGAGGCATGCTTCTCTGCTTGGGAAGTCTTACGTGAAGAAAGAAGTTTTGTTGCCATTGGCATCACATGGGAAACATCTGGTGAGACGTAAAAGTATTGGCACGTGATATAAATGCAATAAAGGAATGTCATGTCCGTGCTCTGAAGGCGTCTGTCGACGTGAAGAAAAATAGTAATCCAGCACTCTTGAGAATGGGATATTTAGGACATTGTTTGTCCGTACTTTAACTAGTCCAATGTTAATATCGAGCAATGTCGTATATAAAATAAATGAAAAATGAATAAGATCTAGTACAATGACGTGATGTATTTTTGTTGCTTCAGGAAATACGTGCATCTTATGACCAATTGTCATTGCCAATCTTGTCAATTTATAAGGTGATGGCAATCTAGTTCACAGTATACAAATACTATATACATGGTTAGAGGGTGTAGGGCACACTATTTTCCCTTGGTACTGGCTACGGGCCTATCACCCCTTCCCCAAGAGAGACCGGTATTCTTTAAGGTTTGAAAAAAAAATCAATTTTATTCAGGTCGAAATCGAACCATCGACCTTCTGCATATTAGACAGACATTCATACCAAAAGAGCACGAGAGCTGAGTGTGTAGTAGAACGATAGATTAATCAATACGTTTTAGGCCATTATCATGTTTTGGGGGGTCCAAGTGTGTGAAAATATCGGATCCAAAACATGATAATGATAAAATTGGATGATTTACGCCCAATATTAATTGGTCTCGCTATGAGTTTTTAAATATTGGGCTCGACTGCGTCTCGCCCAATATTTTTGCAACTCATAGCTCAACCAATTAATTTGGGCTTAATCGATCCAATTTTATATCATAATTGTTATTTGTATCAGAACGAACACTTATTGTAAATACATTATTAAGTGCAAATGTTATGTCACTGAAGGTAAAGGCTTCAACATTTGGTATAATTAATGTTGGTGTTATGTCATTAAAGGTGGGTGACCCGATCGACAACCTCGTCCCCCAACTTTACTCCATCGAAATATAGATTTTGGTGTCAGAAGAAAGCTCATATTTTTCTCATTAACACAGTAACATTTTAGGCCCAGGAAATGTTTCCTTTGATTTTATGAACAAAAACGTCTCACAAGTGTGGTATACCACATTTATTAACACACACTGTCTATGGGCCAATTTAGTACACATTTTTGCTTCTACTATCCAACGGCTGGGCCGATTTAACTCGAATTTGTAATCAGATGTTTTGGTGATATGCTTCCATGTGAAGAATAAAACCTCATATGGAAATTTGCATCATGATCGGGTCACGCACCTTTAAATCCGTATAATTGAATCTAACCGACATAAACAATAACATTTCCTTGTCCGAAGAAAGCGGATCCAGCACACTGTTACAGTCTTCTGCGGTCGCGTCCTGTTCACCCACTCATTTCATGCTGTGTATTCCTGCCTTCAAGATTCCAATAATCCTGTTTTGGGGTTTAAAACTCTGAACACGGGCTTTTATATTACGAGCTTTTGTTGTCATTAAGAGTAACTAAAAAAAAATAACTAGAAGTAAAAGTAACTAGAAAAAATCCAATAAATTATTTGAGTAAATGAAAACAGTCCCGTTTAGGTCAATAAGAAATGTCAAATTTTACAATTTCTTTTATCATGTCAAACGTCAAAAAGTGCTAGTGCTTTATTTCTTTACAGTTCATATGGATACGTTAACATGTTTACTGAAATTTAAACCGTTTTCAACCATGTTTGTTCTATAAGCATCTATAGCTTAGATATGTGAAGATTTATATGATTGCAAACACGACTTTTGGAAACTTGACAATGGCCGGGGAAAGCAACGTAGATGAATTGCTTATTAGGCAATAAGTGGTATGTGTTTGACAGTGATGCATGGAAATCATTCTTGGAGAAAATAAGAAGTACAATAGCTGCTGGAAGTAACATAGAAAGCAGCATTACATCCATTGCATCAATGGTCTAAAGAATACTGTATGGAAACCATCTTACACGCAACACGAGCACTTCTTCAAAGTTGTTTGCTTCCAATTCAATACAGGTATTAAAACAATAATATCATTATGAACAGGGCCTAGGACCCTACAATAATTAAGGCTGCATTAAAGGGCCTTGGGTGATCGTAGATAGACTTATCATGGAATACTCTGCATTTCTATCTATCTAGCGGCCGTAGCCGAAATTTGGGAATGTCAGATGGATCCTGCTGGATGTCTGGATCAATCACATCAATGTAGTTAAAGGGGCGACGACCCCTATTTGGGCATAACAATCTCCAACACATAACATCCTACACTACTTGATCATTCGAAGGATGACAGTGACCAGCAAATCGTGCTCGGCGCTGGCCGGGCCGACAGAGGATGAAATTGGAGGGATCTCCATATATCTGTGATTTGGTCTTGTGCTTCCGCCAGGACATGTTTGTACTCTCATAAGGAACCTGGTTTAATGCCATCCACTTTATCTTTTAACTCTTCCTCGAGAATCAGGTCTCAGAATCATATAACCACAGACTAACTCTCTAAAATGCTCTGGAAAGGCAGATGGTTGAATTGAGAAGATACGTATAACCATAAGTGACGTAGTTTATTGCAGGTATTCGAAGCTTCCTTTGGGTGACAGGAAGTCTTTCTGCTGTCAGCAACATAGGACCTAAGTAATGAAGTCCCCGATATCTTTGAATTAGGTATCACCTGTAGTACAGATAGGTTGATGAGTCTCTTACTCATTTTCGGTCATGTATTCCGTCTTCTGCAGTATTGGATGTAGACCGATTTGTCGACAGCTCCTCAAGTGATGTTTAGTAGATCTTGTGCATAAAATTATCAGATCCGCTGTTAAAGCTTGATCGTCGGGTAGGCAAGGGATGTGAATGCGAGATGCTGATTGGTGACGTTAGAATGCATGAGTTTGATGTCCCTGTCCCTTGTTGTTAATGATGTCAAGACTCTTTGGATGTAAATTCCCACAATTGCCCCAAACGATGTAGGGAGAAAGAGTATCTCCTTGGAGGATTCCAGCAGTGGTACGGAACGCGTTGTGGGCCCTCTCTGGACCACACAAAGCCAGATGGTCGTCACACGTGATGCAACAACTTGGACAGTCTCATTTGAGATACCGTAGTTGGTGCGAAGATGCAGCATGACATCGCATAGCTGTTTATACTGTCAAAAGCCTTGGGGAATTCTACAAACACATTACGGAAGCTATCAAAAACATTACACATTTGTGATTATCTAGTTCAGTCCAACTTTTCTAACATATAGGTTTTGTGAATCTTACTCCCACTTATTCACTATTTTGTAACTTTTTAGATTCTTTTATTTATGCTTTAAATATTTTTATATAGTTGTAATGTGGACTGAATACAGTTCAGTTATATGTCATCGTTAACAGGCGTAGTACAATGGTAGAGAACTTGCCACAAAACCAGGTCCGGTTCAAGTTCGGTGGGGCCACTACTGAATTATTTTGGTACTCAAGCCGGGATTTTGAATTGTTAAAAGTGATACTGATAAAACTCACAATTACCTCTCTCCTTATGATCATTTTGTAGGGGTTAAATGAACCATGAAAGCTATCACTTCCCATTTTATTGGGGTGGTAGGTTGGTATTGCAACATGGCGCTGATTAAGCTGTGTTCGGAGTTGTATTTGTGTTGTGTAATAATTTGTTTATGATAATTTAGTCGCCGCGGGCCACGATACGAGGTTAAATAGTCCATTAGTATTATATAAATCCAAATCAAACCTTATGTTAGAGAGAACCTGGATGTTCCAATTTCTCTGAAAAAAGGAAAATTCAATTCACAGGTTTTTAATGGTTATAGCGCCACATTGTTTTGTCAGAGGTTTTTCGAATACTACTAGGTTTTTTTTTTTTTTTACTCCGAAACTTTTTTTATCACAGCAAACCTAAACATGAATCTGTGTGTTAACGCTTAGACAAAGAAGTTTCTCAAATTACAAATAAGTCGGAATTAAAAATAACAAATTCTTTAAGAGAATTATAAGGGGAAAAGCACTAAAAGGAGATTGAGAATGGAGATGAAGGTGTTATATTCGGATTCAAGTTCAAAATTTCAAGCTGCAGTGAACAAAAGTTTGTTTTGGATCTTTTAATTCTGGTGAAACGTGTGTATGTGTGTGGTTGTGTGTGTGTTTGTGTGTATGTATGTGTGTGTGTTTCTATATAGGTAAAAGTCGAAGATGATTTCTTAGTCCATAGTGGTTGGGTTGTATTAATTATATACAAATGTTAGAAGTGATGTTGGACAAATGAAAATCATAATTTATTCCATCCAGTTCTACTCAAATTCCACCGTTAATACGTCGCTTCAGGCATTGAAATTAATTTATAGTAATAAGGAATATAGAAGGCAACATTTAATGATGCCTACGCAAGCTACATGACCCGAAAAATGAAATCAAGACATGAAGGAATTGCTTGAGGTATTCTGCGACATAATAAAGCTAATCAGTACATTACCTACTTTCTGAAACCCCATTTCAAGAACTTCCCAAGAGTCTACTTGAAATTCAAATGAATGTACAAACGGAAAACCACTCAATGAAAACAAACCAGGAAAAACCAACCAACGAACCCGAATAAATCTCCACAAATTGTGAAACAAACTTCAACTCACACATCAACAACTAGCTTACGTTTTGGAAAAAACTCAAAGAAACCGACAGATTATGTTTTCAGTTCCACTCGGACGTGCAAGCTAACATTAAATAATATAAGGACCACCTCTGCCGAGAAAGTTTCAGACGAAACACTAGTACACAAACACAGTCGTACAGCAGTGAAAGCCGAAGCCGAGGTACTTCTTCCACGGGCCGAATAAAATGAATACCAATTACGCAAAATCGAAGGAAGTAACAAAAATTACAGATATAAAGCCTCTGCAAAGAACTTTACAGAGATTGGGGAAATATCTGAGCATCATGTATTGAAAGTGAGCGGAAAGACAATAGAAAAGAAACAAGAAATATTTCTCACCAAGGGTATCCACAACCATGAAGGAAAATTTAAAACAAAGGCCTCAAATCTGGTTACGGTCAAATCATGAGATCGCGATGGACAAATTCATCCAGAGAGGTGTCAGACAGAATGGAAAGAACTTTTTGATCAGGAAGCACCAGTTCAAAGAATAATGAACTCGATGACTCACACCGGTATTAGCCAATGCGGTCCCTAATTAAGCAATTATGTAAAATTATGAACAATGTTAGAAATGAATATTTTTACTGATTTGTTTAAACTAATCACGAACAGTCCTGTATTTGTCTTAATTGCTATAGAAAAAAAAAAATGTTAAAATCATAAACAGGGATGTTGTCGTTTACTTACAGCGAAAGCTATAAATTGACTGTTTACCGTAAAGTGATGACCTTACCATGTCAAATAGTTTTTGGCATAATTCGTACAGGTAGGGGGTGACTTCAAAGCTGTTATAGTAGCTATGGATCGCTGATATAAACAAAATTAGAAGGGATAAAGCAGACTCAATAGGAAATCAGACCAGTCGACACAGTGCATAAACATTCATGGCACCAAATAACAGTTTTATAGTGCTTAGTAATTGTAATATCTATTTTCAGACCTTCGACTTCTTTACAATACACCGGTGTTTGCCGGTGAAGTCTCCATTGCCGCCCCAATTTGTGTGTGGTGGTGTTTTATATTTCTTTTTAAACTATTATCTGCAGTATGTAAACAAAGTTTCTTTATATTAGCTTTTATTTCGAGTGTGATGGCGTCAGACAAATGGCCTATTGCTTGCTGGTGGCCTAAACTATTTCTAGTCATGTTACAAAGTGCGGGACGCTGCCGGCGAGGCGGAATGGCGTTACGATATCAATCCATTGTTTTGTTGGGTGGATAATGAATCAATATTTACTGTGCCAAGAAAACTCCACATCCCGTTGAACTTTTAGTTTGAGAGGGTTGTAGAACATAATAAACTTCTCATTTCACTATATTTTTCGTCCAGATATCTGATGAATATTAGCGAATTTGCATACGGAAAGCCGTAAATCTTGTTGGTCACGCATTGGAGCCATCTCGGCTCTAAAAGTTAGTATTTACTTTTGACCAGTCACAGTGCAGTTGCAACTCGAAGGGAAGGCCTTTTCTGCAGTTTTGTATGTTCCTAACTACATGTGTTTGTATTGTCGAACAGACTTGGTCTGTCATTTTTATTAATATCTTGATTTATGGTGCTCCATTATTATACACAAATGGTGAACATGCAGATATCATAGCAAGAGAAAGTGGCATGCAACTTTTTCTGGAGCAGTTTTTAGATGATGTGTTTAAGATGCCGGTTTTTTCTATTCCTACGACTACTCGTACACTTGGCACGGGTTGCTCGCGCTTAACTGGTACCATGAATCGATATTAAGGGATTGAAAGCTCCTAAGAGCAAAGATCAGAAGCCATGCTTTTAATAATGCCCGGATGACCATTATGACCACAAACCATGAATAACACAAGATCTTGCTACATTAAGTAGCACCTGCCCAGCCTTTTCAAGACGTCCAACTTTCACAATTGATTATATAACAGTTCTACACAATTTCGCCACTGCTAATCCCACTAGAGTTATCCTAATGGAAGTAATAGAATACTAAGGCATTGCTATTGAGTAGGTCATAGTAATTTAACAGAAAACGGTTATGGGGCATAAAGATACTCTAGAAACACTCCTCTACTGTTTTTCTTATGTACACAGATTTAAAAAAGGAGATTAACCTGAAACAGCGTAAACCAAATCAGGGTGCCCAAAAGTATTATAATGAGCACAAAGTCGCATTGGACAGCCCCTTATGGGCCACATGGCGTCCACTCTTTCTTAAGCAAATTAACAGAAGTCATCGATAGACCTTATGTGCATTAGAACGTGGGAATCTTTTTAGAGGCATGTTTTCCTGCCTCTGATGGTTTTTCGCATATTTATTACAGAACTTATCGGCTGATCAAACAATGGAACATTGTCACACTGATAACATATATGTGCTTTTGCTTCGCAACAACAGTGATGACACGCGAGTTCTTGCCACAACAACGCCAGGCCCGCTGGGTGTGAGAGAATCGTCATTAGCTATTCCATAAACCACTTAGAGCATTATTTCACGTGTTTTTTTCTTTGTTTTCGTGTTAAATTTATAGTCGCGAATGCACGCTTACCTCGATTTGAATATGCATGTGGTGCATATTATGACCCATTTGAAATTGCATGCGTGCATTCTGACCAATTTGCATATGCATTCGTGCACACTCAGGGGGTGCATTATTGACAGCGGTTAGTATTTACCATAGAATGAATAAGGCACTCCAGCACACCTGCCCGTTCCACATGTATTGAGTAGCGGGCGCACTTAGATAACCAGTTTTTTGAATCATGTCCTTCAATGCGATTTTGTTGATCGATCTTCATTTAAAACACTGAGGAACTCAAATTCAAAAAATCCTACCATTGTAGGTCATGGGTACTACAACGTCTACAAATCGGCTCCTTTTTTCTGTATTATCCAAAATTGCCAAATTAATGCAATTTGAGGCATCTCTCAAGAGAGAACTTCAGATATTTTACTATTTATACCTTTTTTTTCTGAATCGTCGGAGGCAGGCAAGAATATCCATGGAGTGTTTTCCCTAGGGTTATATCACTTGTCCCTGGATATGTGAATTATTTTGTTCGTGTGCTCAAACAAATGCAATTTCACGTGTCGCGTACACGTATCGCGTAATTCACCTAAACCTACCTATTATCACACATTACCATTGCGTGATAGAATTTTTCTGATCTTTGGGCTTTCCTTCAGAAGCAGAAAAGCATGAACGTGACGCACTTCAATAGTAGTCTAGCATTTCAGTGAATGCTAGACTATTTGCTAGTGTCAAATGGTTAAGATATTTATCAATGGTACTTGTTTACAACACAAAGGTTTAAACGCAGGTATCATTTGACTTTCTTTTGTTAACCTTTTAAATTTTGTTAAAAAGTAGCAAAATTAAACACACAGTCCTGAGGAATAAGCTGTATAAAGAAATGGGTCACGAGCCAAGTATACCTCAGTTTGGCACAAAAGACCCGAGTTTTATTGATAAGCAAAGATAAGCTTAGCTCAACATATTGTTTATCAATTGTTTATCAATTTTATCTGACTCTTGAGTTTACTCGACTTTTAGGGCTTTTTTTTTTAGGGCTTTGGGTAACGACCCTTGTTTGTGATTTAAATGCAAAACAAAACAGCTATATCCTTGTCCGACAGATAAAGCACTCGTGCTGAGACAAACTTACAGAACCAGGGTGAATGGTTAGAGTTGTTTTTTCTTCTACCCCTAACGTTTTTTATTACTTGATCTGAAATTATACCCCTTCTGCAATATGGACGGTTTTGTTACCTAGCAGTCTCACGAGAGCGCGAAGTGACCCAACAAGCGTAATGGTGTTGTTTGCAACGCCTGTGCATCATCACAATTCTAGTATCTTTCGGATTAGGTTTCAGGTGATTAAAGTCATGGTTGAGGAAAAAGTTTTTTTTTGGCCATTGCTCACTATGGGAAACTCTGGTGAGACGTAAAAGTATTGGCACGTGATATAATGCAATAAAGGAATGTCATGTCCGTGCTCTGAAGGCGTCTGACGACGGTTGGAAATAAAATAGTAATCCCACTCTTGAGAATGGGATATTTTAGAATTGTATGTGCGTACTTAACTAGTCCTGTCATCTCCAGCAATGTCGCATATAAAATAAATAAAATGAACAAGATCTAGTACAAAATGACTGTGTAATTTTTATTGCATTCCGACAATACGTGCATTTATGAACAGTTGTCAATTGCCAATCTTGTCAATTAATAGAGGTGATGACACCCAGTCACAGTATACTACTGAAGTAGGGCACCTTATTTTCGCTTGGTACTGCTACGGGTCTATCTCCTCCTTTTTTTCCCAAGGGAGACCGGTATTCGTTAAAGTTGAAAAAAAATAAATTTTTCAGGTCGGAATCGAACCATCGACCTTCTGCGTATTAGACAGACATTCATACCAAAAGAGCACGGGAGCTTAGTGTGTAGTAGAACGATAGATTAATCAATACGTTTTAGGTCCTAATTGTTATTTGCATTTCGATCGAATTATATAAGAACACGGGCTTTTATATTACGAGCTTTTGTTGTCATTAAGAGTAACTAAAAAAAAAAGACGAAGGCCACTTGCCAAATGGCATTTTAGCTTACAGGTTACTTCACCCCGTTTTAAAATTTTCTAAAGTCTGTTCGCGGAAATCAATCTAATAAATTATTTGAGTAAGGGAACACGGGAAAACGGTCACGTTCATGTCAATTAGAAATACTAAAAAAAATTTCTTTTATCATGTCAAAAGTCAAAAAGTTCTAGTGCTTTATTTCTTTGCAGTTCTAGTGGATACGTTAACATGTGTTCTGAAATTTAAACAGTTTTCAACCATGTTTGTTCTAAGCATCTATAGCTTAGATATGTGAAGATTTATATGATTGCAAACACGACTTTTGGAAACTTGACAATGGCCGGGGAAACCAACGTAGATGAATTGCTTATTAGGCAATAAGTGGAAAGCAGCAGTACATCCTTTGCATCAATGGTATAAAGAGTACTATATGGAAACCATCTTACACGCTACACGAGTAGCTTCAAAGTTGTTTGCTTCCAATTCAACGCAGGTATTAAAACAATAATATCATTATGAATAGGGACTAGGGCCTTTAAGGGCCTTGAGTGATCGCAGATAGACTTATCATGGAATACTCTGCGTTTCTATCTAGCTAGTGGCCGTAGCCGAGGTGCTGGGAATGTCAGATGGATCTTGCTGGATGTTTCGATCACTCACATCAATGTAGTTAAAGGGGCGACGACCCCAATCTGGTCATGGAGACTTTCCAACACATGACATCCAAGACTACTCAATCATTCGAAGGATGACAGTGACCAGCAAATCGTGCTCGGCGCTGGCCGGGCCGACAGAGGATGAAATTGGAACCATATCGCCATGTATCTGTGCTTTGATCTTGTGCTCCCGCCAGGGCATGTTTGTACTCTCATATGGAACCGGGTGTACGTGCCATCTACTCTATCTTGTAACTCTTTCCTCATGATTCAGGTCTCAGATCCATATAGCAGGATACTCTCTACACAGGTTCTGAAGAAGGACATCTTGGTTGAATTGCAGATACCAGGTTGCCATAAGTGACGTAGTTTATTGCAGGTATTTGAAGCTTGTCCTATGCGTGACAGGAAGTATTTCTTGAAGTCAACAACATATATAGGACCCTAGGTACTTCAACGTCCCCTGACATCTTTGAGTTCGGTATCATCTGTAGTACAGATAGGTTGATGATTCTCTTACTCATTAACTGTCATGTATTCCGTCTTCTTGGCATTATGATGTGGTAGACCGACTTTGTGTACAGTATTCTCAAGTGATGTTAATCGAGCTTGTGTATCACATATCAGATCCGCTGTTAAAGCTAGATCGTCTGAGTAGTCAAGGTCTGTGAGATGCTGACTTTGGTGACGTCTAGAATGGTTGGGTTTGATGTCCCTTGTCGTTCATGATGCCAAGACTCTAAGAATGAGACGTAATCAACCACAATTACCAAGAGGTAGGGAGCAAGAGTATCTCCTTGGAGGATGCCAGTAGTTGTTAGGAACACCTTTGTGGACCCATCCATAGACCACACATAGCCAGATTCGTCGTCACACGTAATAGCAACCACTTGGACTCATCTGAGACACCGTAGTTGGTGATAAACTGCAGCATAACATCGGTGTTTACAATGTCAAAAGCCCTGGAGAACTCTACAAACACATTATGACGGCTGTAACATACAACTTTTTGATTCTATAGATCAGGTTCCAACATTTTCTAATCATGTAGCTTTTATGAATCTTACTCCCACTTATTCACTATTTGTTAGAGAATTTTGATTCATTATCCCTTACCTCACTATTTGTTAGAGAATTTTGATTCATTTATATATTTTTTATAAGTTGTGACTGAATGTGACTGAATACAAGTTCAGTTATATGCCAATCTTTATTGGCCAGGCAGAATCTGGAGAGTAGAGTATTCCTAATGTATTTTTATAGTATTTCTAATGTATTTATCATAGTCTAATGATTAGAGAGCTTGACAAGGGTCCCTCGGTTCAAAGCTCGGCGGGGCCATCTGCTAAATTTATTCTAGATACTCAATTCTGTATTTGTTTGTAAAGGTGATATTGATAAAACTCAGAATTACCTTTCTCCTTGTGATTCATTTGATATGGGCAAATGAACCATGAAAGCTCTCATTTCCCATTGTATGTGTATTCGGTTGGTTACTTTAGGTATTGCAACATGGCGCCGATTAAGCTGCTGCCTCGCAGTTGTATTGTTTCTGTGTAATTGTTTCTGATAAATTTAGTCGCCGGTCCACAATACGAGATTAAATAATACATTTGTTATTATATAAATCCAAATCAAATCCATATTTAGCGATAGACCTGGCTGATTAATTTCTCCTGAAAAAGAAATTCCATTCACCGGTTTTTAATGGTTATAGCGCCACATTGTTTTGTCAGAGGTTTTTCGAATACTACTAGGTACTCCTGAAACGTGCTTTCATCACAGCAACAGCTATATAAAACCGGTGCGTTAACGCTTAGACAAAGAAGTTACTCAAATTATAAAAAAGATCAGAATAAAAATAAAAATTACAAGGAAAAAGACTAAGGAAGGAGAAAAAAATATTATGGATGAAGATGTTATTATTCGGATTCAAGTTCAAATTTCAAGCTGCACTGCACAAATTTCTTTTGGATCTTTTAATTCTGGCGAAACGTGTGTGTGTGTTATGTGTGTGCGTGCGCGCGTGTGTGTGTGTGTTTGTGGGTGTATGTGTGTGTCTGTGTGTTTCTATATAGGTAAAAGTTCGAAGATGATTCTTTTAGTACATAGTGGTTGGGTTGTATAAATTATATACAAATGTTAGAAGTGATGTTGACAAGATGAAAACATTATTTATTCATCCCGTTCTACTTAAATTTCGCCGTTAATACGTCGCTTCACGCATGAAATTAAAATTATAGTAATAAGAAATTCAGAAAGCAACATTTATTTGATGCCTACGCAAAGCTACATGACACCGAAAAATAGAATTCAAGAATTAAGAATTGCTTGAGGATATTCTGCGAAGATTACATAAAGCTAAGCAGTACATTACACACATTCTGAAACCCCTTGACGAATTCACCAAGAGTGTACTGAAATTGAAATGAACGTCAAACTGGGAACAACTCAAATTGGAAACACAACCGGAAAAGAACAATGGAGATGAATGACCTCCACAACCTTTGAACAAACTTCAACTCGCACAATAAAACTAGCGACATTTTGGACAAAATTCCAGATAAACCGACAGATATGTTTTCAGTTCCACTCGGACGTGCAAACCAACATAAAATAACATAAGAGACCACCCTCTGCCGAGTAATGAAAACCAAAGCCGAGATACTACTTCCACGGGCCGAATAAAATGAATACTGATTTTGCGAAATCGATCAAGATATGGCATGGGACAGAATTATAGACATAAGTATCACATCTGCAAAGAACTTTACAGATATTGGGGAAATATCAGATGCGTGCATGGAAAGTGAGCGGAAAGGCAATGGAAAAAAGAAACAAAAAAGGTCTCTCATCAAGGGCATCGACAACCATAAAAAATACCCTAAACAAAGGAGACTCCAATATTTATAGAAAAAATGTAAAATCTTACAGTGATGTTGTCGTTTACTAACAGCGAAAGCTATAGATTGACTGTTTACCGTAAAATAAACGGCATTACCGTGTTACATTGTTGGCATACCTCGTACAGGTAAGGGATGACTTCAAAACTCAATGGCGTTTCAACCGTGCCTCATCGTTTAGAACTATAGAAACCATTTTAACAGAAAAAACGGGCGAAGCAACTCGTGGATATATAAATGAACAGGAAATCTTACTTCTTTAAAAAGAATCTAAATATACTACAATGCTGAGCTCAAACGATCAAGAAGGGATGTTAGAGAATTTGCACGATTGGTGATTTGTATAAAAAGATATTGATGCTGAAACTTTGTGGAGGATATTCACGATGACAAAGTAATTGGTGTTTTGATGCCAACGTGATAACACTTTATATATTTTTACAAATGCTGTCACTAATTATTCATTATTTAATACCAATAATAAGTAAATCTAATATATCTATGAAAGAAAGAAATCAACCTCCTCGCTAATGATGGAAACATTATCATCAGACAAACTGATAAAGGAGATGTATTTTTTTTATCAACAAAATTATTACATTAAAAAAAAATCCGTTCTTCCCTACTGAAGAAAATAAAGAACTTCATTGAAAAAAAAAAACACATACATTAACCTCAGCCATCGTGAAAAGACATTACTTTCAGTCATAAACCTTGTAACCTTTCCGGTTTTCCCAAAGTCCATAAAAATGATTTCATCAAAAAACCAAATGAAATATGCAATTTCTTCTTACATTCAATGTGCCAAATGACCTCTAAATGACCTTATTATCTCAGCAACTTCATTTACATCCTTCTCAAACCCTCTTAGATGAAGTAATAAGTTTCATCGCAGACAATCTTAACTTTCTCAATCACCGCCTGAAGAAAATTGGTTACATTTTACCCTTATTACTTACGGCGCTGTATGCTTGTACACCAACATTCCCCACCCATGACGCAGGTATAAGAGGTATTGAATATTGGCTTAGCCACAACCGCAATGGGATTCCTGACTGTTTGATAGCAATTTTTATTGTTGAAGACATTGAACTTATTATAGCAACTCATAATAGGCACGTTAAAGGTATGGCAAATGGTGTTAAAATGGGAAGCTCTTAATCTATTCTTTTCTTGCTATACAAACAATTTCTGATAAAATTAATACAACTTTCTGAGAAGACTCCGGTGTTTACTTACAGTTTACTTAACTGATTCGCTACGTTGATTACTGCTTGATCATTTGATGTAAACAACGTTTGGGGATCTCAAAATCCTCATAAACATTCTCAACAAACTCCACCAAACACTGAATTTATGATGGATAGGTACACGACTTTGATTTACCTAGAAGCTGATTTGATAGATTGAAGAGCTGTTTAGTGGAAAAGGTAACATTGTCAATTTTACTAGCAAAGAATTGTCTTTTCGCAGCAATGATATGATCTTTGGCTACCATTCTCTGCTTTGCATATATTTCCTTGTGGAAAATGGGCTTAGTTTTGCGCCACCGTCGCTCAGCACGTCGTCTTCTCCGCCGAGCATCTCTTACTTCCGATGTCAACCAAGGGGCAGAGAGGCGATCCTTAACAGTAGCAACATTACGATAAAAAAAGTCTGTCCTTTATCGTCAATCTCGACATGAAGCTCTTACTTTTTTCATTGATATTCCTCAACTTTGTGTAATATTTATTTTTCTGGTTTGTGTAAACTCTGATATCGTTTGTGTCATTTCCATATCGTGTGTCCTAGCTCTGATTTGCGAGGTGAGCGCTAATTTATATGCATGGACGGTATTTAAAGCTGTGTGGGAAGTGAACTAGATATTTTAAACCCGACTGACAAATCGTCTACGGCCTCTACCTAGCTTTCGATATCATAAATAATCGTTATCAGTCTAGATTTCTTTTATGTGCATGGTAATGACTAACATCTAAGCTACTGTATGAGCGCCCCCTCAGATACATGGACTACGTGTCCTTCTTTCGATAGCAGGAATCGTTAAATGACTGCTGTATATATTCTGTATTATGATATCCTATAAAAATAAAAACTTCACGTAGTCAGTAATAGTTTTTACATAATTAAACTTTCAGGTAAGACCAAAATTTTGCCTCCTCTCTTGGATGTAAGCAAATTACGCTCCGTCACTGTAAAAAATATTGGAACAGCCCTTTCCGTTGAGTAAAATATTATTCAAAGTTGAGTCAACATTACACATAGTAGAGTAAGTAGAGTACCCATTACCCCACAATGCCTAAGGTTTACTCAACGTGGATAAATATTTTTTTCTAAAAAAAGGGGTTGTTTCCTTTATAATCAACACTGAGTAAAGTATTTTTAGAGTATACGGTTGCCCATTCATGCAATTAGATTAATATTTATGAAAACAATTGTATTTCTATCTTTGTTTGAAAGAACAAAGATCAGCTGGAATATCTTGAAAGTATATAATTATTCCTAATGCCATACACAAATTTGCCTCAGTGTTTAATATTTGAGTAATACTTTACATGAAACACTTCTTTAGCGTAAAATATCGAAGGCTTTGATAATGACAAATGGAAGTTGGCCGTTGAGAGTGCTATACAGGATATCAGTAAAGTTCCTTTCACCAACCTTTTTATAATTTTCATTTACTTATATACAGCGATCTCTCTTTCCACACTGGATAGGTTCACAAGATCAAGGCAAGATATTAAAGCTATTAAACCATATTAGGTTAAGTGGACATAGATGATTATATGAAGTTCAATTTATCTGTTATGTGTATACTCTTAAAAATAATTACCATGCTGTTGTGCCAGGAGGGAACATGGTCGACTAATTTGTAAAATGATGCACAGATCTGTGTAAAAAATACACAACATTGTGTACTTTTGACACAAACAATTGGTAAAATGTTACCAATCTGTCGAGCAAAGTACACAATATTGTGTACTTTTGACACAAATAATTGGTAAAATGTTACCAATTTTCGAGCATATTCCCTTCTGACACAACAGCGTGGTAATTATTTTTAACGTTTTATATCAATTATATTTGAGCCAACCTCCCTAAACCTAGTCTTTGCCAAAGACTCGGTTTTAAAGAATTCGTGGGATGGGGGGGGGGGGGGGTGGTGAAACTCAGAGAGGTTCGCAGTGTTACCAAGTTGGTTGGTCCCTTCTAGCTGATAGTACCCGGTAGTTTATGTTTCCATAGAGTAATACAGTTACAAGGTCTGTAACACAGACTACCCTAAACCATGTTTCAGAAAAGAAAAAAAAAAACGTGACTAAAACTGGAAATAAAATTATGTTTTTTGTTAAAGCTTCGAGAGGTGATCTAGAAAAATCAACATCACATATACCGCTCAAGTGATTGTTATCAAAGAGCCGTGGTAATGGAAAATCAGCCATATAATCATTAAGGTATTCCTAGAAACCCATCGTATATATGAATAATAAAATACAGTATAATACGAAGTATAACAATCGATTCTTATAGATGAACATTATTCATTATTCAAGTAAATGAGATATGATATAATAAATAACAGATGGGACATATGGAGAAGATGACAGTGATAATCTAATAGAGAACCGATTAGAGACACATCGCGTACATAAATGTGTGTTTTGACACTCATCCACTTCATGAAAAATTCAGATGAATTTGAAGAGACTTATATACATACAATAACGCTTATTGTATTAGTCTACTTTGTATTGGGACGATGGTGGGAATAATGTAGCCAGAAAAAGTTTCTAACAACTAATAAACATTTAAAACTACCACACATGGCAGCACAGTGTACCAACCATTTAAAGGGGGATAACCCGATATCAAGAAATGACATTGGCCCCTATATCCCATCTCTAACGTTTCACGTTGATATTTCTATCTGTTATGGGAGCTAAAACGTAATTTTGTAAGCCCATAGAATACTGTGTAAAGCTAATATTAGTCGACCAAAATGGGTCATCTTTTTGCTCATAACATCCAAACCAAATATCTTTTAGCCGCAAGATTTCACAGAGTAAATGAGAAAAATAGTAGCTTTCCTCAGACAGCAATACTTTTATCACTTCCGGTAGAATCTTGGGTGTCTATCGACACCTATATTGCCCCAAACCGTTGATCGCTGCTAACTGACATAAACAATACGAAAATTATGATGGAAAGGGAATCTTTTTACAAAATGTAAAACAATAACATTGTCCCTTTTGTAAGACACAGCTTAAAGATGGGTGACCTGATCATGGTCCAATATTTCATACGATATTTCCTCCACATGGAAGCATATCACTAAAAACATCTGATTACAAATTTTGAGGTAAATCGGTCTAGCTGTTTGGATAGTAGAAGCAAAATTGAGAATATAATTGGTCCAAAAGACATGGTGTGCTAAATAATGTGGTCGTCCACATTTGGATACATTTTTGTTCATAACATCAAAACGAAGCATTTCCTGGGCCTTAAACTTCGCTGGGGTAATGAGAAAAAGTACAAACTTCCTTCTGATCCCAAAATCTCAATTTTGATGAAGCAAAGTGGGGAACGAGGTCGATTAGGTTCGGATCACCCACATTAACTTGAAATAAACTAGTGTATTTTCCTAATGGGATGTAATGGGTCATTTTCAAGTTGTGAGGTAACCATTTAGTGTAAAAGCTTTGTTCGCAGGGAGATGTTCGCCAACAATTTTGATCTGCAGATAGTAAAAATTGTAACACTACAGATACCAGGATTTAAAGTTAATATTTTTGCTACCACATCCGTCCGTTTTGGGGAATAAAATATCATTTGTATAATTAAAAAGTAGACAATTGCGTCATTCAGCCTGAATACAGTGAATACAGCCACCCTGAATACAGTGAATACAGCCACCCGTGTTGTTAATTGCTACTTCTGCAGAATTCTGAAGACGCCGGAGATCACATGCCCAGTGGAATACATAGATTTTATATTTCGAACTTTATGTCGCCACCCCCATGGACTGCTGCACAACGTTATCTTTAGAATTACTCTAAAGGAGAGACTTTAACTGATGAAAATTCCCCCAAGGACTTGTTAACTTGGAACTTTAAAGGTACGTGCTACCATTCAGTGGCGGATTTAAGGAAAATGGCCCTGTCAGCAGCTTAAGGTGGGGCCCCTTTAGCGTCAAGAAGCAATGCAATATCGCACTTTTAGTGCGACTAAGGTGTGTCCGAAGGGGGCCCTGAGATCAATATTTTAGGGGGGCCCAGTCAGCAGCTGCTGACACTGCTGACTCTTAAATCCACCACTGCTACCATTTTGGAATCTTCGCTGTATAAGTCAGTCATCATTGAACTACAATGCCATTGAACATTATAGGTCACCCCAACAGAGAGGTCAGTACTAGATAGTGATTTTACTTTCCTCGTCAGTGACGTCAGTGTGTAATAATATAAATTATTAAATCACGAGCCTTGATTCAATAGTCAGGTTCACTATATGTTCAAATATTCCTATTTGTTGGCTTTTTATGGAGATTTGCTACTTTTGCATTTTTTCTAAAGTATAGATACCACAGAAACAGAAAATCAATGTTGGCATTTTTTTAAATCGCGTATCAGCAGCAATCTCAATGCAACAATATTAGATCATGTGGCGGTGGCGGCCATCTTGAAATTAAAGATGGCCTCCAAGGGAAGTCGTTTTTTTGCCATACTTGTCTCTGAAGCTAGTAGAGACATGATTATGGCATCTATACCCATGTTTTCAGGGTCTAGGAATCCATTAAGAACATTAATAATGGCAATGGACCACTTGGTTGTGGAAGCCATCTTGAATTTCAAAATGGCCGCCAAGGAGAAGCCATTTTTTGCCCACATTCTGGTCTCTAATACTAGTAAATTCATGATTCTAGTGTATATACCCCCAGGCTTTACCCATGTTTCAGGGTCCAGGAATCCAATAACATTGTTAACAACAACGGATCATTTGGAAATGGCAGCCATCTTGAATTTTGCCAATAGCTGCCAAGTAAAACCATTTTGCCTATAAAAGGTATCCGAAACACATAGAAGTGAACTATCTACAGAGGGTCCCTGCAAAAAATGACAAGGTTACAAGTTTAATTCTAAAATTATGTCTTTAACAAGCCTTGTATTTGACATTTGCTGACAATGACACTTCGTTAACAGGCCCGCAATTCAAGATGGCGGCCTGTATGGATCTTAAAAAGCTAGAAATTACCACAAAAGCTAGAAATTATCTCACTCTATTTAGTTATAACATCCATAAGTTTTGATAAAAGGGTAAATTATAAGTCACATTATGTCTTCAAGTTGTCTATTAGAAGGTCACAAGAAGGCCACAATGACCATATTCAAAGATGAAAAAATATATATATCAAAATGTCATACCTATCTGTAATATATTATTTACCATATACCAGAAATTTACGATAAAAGTGTAAAAGGTACGAGATTTGTCTCTAACATGTCTAACCATTACAAAGTCATATTTGGCATTAAAGATCCTGAAAGATGCCCATATTTGCCGCCATATTAATTGTATGAAAGGATAACAAAAATCAGATCATGACTTTCTAACAGTTTCTTATAGTCAGAGTAGTCAAAGACAAATATCGTATGTCACACATTTGCATTTATTTTCATCATAATGTTTAGTTTATGTCCAAAAATATGTTACAGATAATACTGTTATGGCAATGGATAAAATTTGAAATATCTTGCAGATGGCCATATTGACCTTTATTTTGAATTTTAAAAATATCTATCTTTAAAAAAAGGTCATAAATAAGCTTTTAAGGTTCAAAGCAACTTATCTCATACTTTTAATAAACAACTTAATAGTAATGTGTGGATGATATAAAATATTACAAATAATATTATACGACAACTTATAAGATCAAAGACCTTGCAAGGTGGCCATTGTGGCTGCCAACTTGGTTTTTAAGTATAGGTACATAATCATATGATTTACTGCTGACTCATCAGACTCTAATAACCAAACCCTAACCTTATTCCCGACCTTATTAATCCTAACCCAGTCCCATACATAAGCCTAAATGATTTCAAGGCCTATAACACCAAAATAGCTTATCCTTTCCGTAAAATTAACACCTACTGCATAAACCAGCGTAGGTCCTAGCGTACCCTATCCCTAATCCATAACCCTAACCCAATCCTAACCCTGATCTTAACCTAACACTAAACCTAACCCGTGTTGCAACCCCAATAGTCCTAATCAATAAAGGGGACCTTTACAATGCGAGCCATATGTACACCAATGCATATAACGTATACATTGCTTCCGAATTCGGCTACCTTGGTAAATGAACGCGGGAACTCATCTTCACAGGGTCTATGTGGGTGCTTTTGGCTTTACAAGATCGTATTCACGTCTACTATTGCATACATGCTTGTTCCTAATGTCAAAAGCCTGCTTTTTAATGAGTTTCATTAGTGTTGTAATGAGTTGTAGTATTGTCATAAAATCACTAATAATGCGTCAACACGTGCTCTACACATCAACAGCACGTAATTTTCCACTTCCCTTCTCCTCTGCCGATTGCCCCGGTACTTGGGCAGTTATGATAGGAGGGAACTTCGGCACCCGGTAATTTCGGCACCCGGGTGTTTCGGCACAACAGATAACAAGACGCTCCTCACTATTCCTCGTACAAAAGAGGGTCAGGGGTGACAGGGTCGTTATAGCATGAAGCCCTCGCTATGGAGCTCTTTGACCTCTCAGGCCCGTTACTTGTAAGAAGCAGTGAAAATTTAAACCTAGTTCCAAAGAGTTGAGCATGTTATGAACGTGGCATATATTGTCTTCAGGTAATTGTTTTTTTATTGATTGTGGCTACTCTTTCTTACTATAGAGATATGATATGTGTTTTACCTCAAGGTTCATTACTCTGAAATTTATTATATTATCATGATTAGGCCAAACAGAAATTAAATGCTTTTACCTTAATTGATAAGGCACTATATCAATGAGTTTGTTTGTATTGCATAACACAGTTTTTTGTTTTTTTGGGGGGGATTGAGTATAACCAAAAAGATGACAAAGGTTATGGGCAATTAAGAGGTTTTTAAAAATAAACTTTGACAATGGCAATATGACCCCCCCCCCCCATCTTGAAATGGGAACAAGTAACGAAAGTTAAAAATATCAGATTGCGACTTTTTAAATGTCAAAGACCTATAGCTCAGATTATAATTACAATTGTATTATACTTTCTGGATGATGTAACTAAAAATTACAGATATACAGATATAGTAACTTAAAAGATTTGTTAAGGTGGCCATATTGGCCAACATCTTAAATTTTGCTTGTGGAAAAAACGAAATTACCAGATAATAGTTCCTACAAGCATGACAGGTAACAGACCTATTGCAAGACTTAATTGGACATTTATTACATTTTTGCAGGCAAAATGTCTGTAAATACTACGCTGCTCTAGCGGCCATTTTGAAATTCCAATGTGTGTTGCTATCAAAATACTTTAGTGAAATTCCTAGCCCATGGACAATGGATATAAACACTGGAATCATGCCTCTAGCATAGCAGTCTCAGAAACCGGGATATGGGCAAAGGCGACTTTAGTTGGCCGCCATTTTGAAATTAAATACGGCCGCCAAATCCAAATGATATGATGCTATGATCTTATTGGATTCCTTGACCCTTAAAACATGGGTAGAGACACCAGAATCATGATTCTACTAGTCTCAGAGACCAAGATATGAGCAAAAAATTGACCGCCATTTTGAATTCCAAAATGGTCGCCATAGGGGAATTTAAAAAAATGCCAACCTTGATTTTCTCATTTGGTGAACCATAAGCTTTCAGAAAATGTATAGTTTCCTAATCTCCAAAAAAAGCCAACAAAATTACATAAGGAATCTGACTACAAGGTATTGGCGTACTCACGCAAATATACACACCAACAGCTGTGAACGCGTTGACCTCCCTAACTCGTGAAAGGTAAGTAGAGTATTGATTGAGTTGTATTATGGAGGCTTTCCATATTCTGTAAGTTGCATATCCTAACTAATCTCTGTTTGACACTTTCAAAAGAACAACATGCATGTGCTATGAGAATTCACAATAGCCTACCAAGTTTGTAGGGCTTTGAACAGTAACACACGCTGTTCGAGGTCATATAAATGACGATTACTATGGGTACGAACACCTTTTGTTAGAGGACACAAATGAGTAAAGTAGATAATATCTATTAATAAGGATTTATGCGGGTGCAGATGCATAAGGTTTATGCGGGTGCAGATGCATAAGAGAGATAATGCCTAACTTTTCACGCAAGAAGCACGCATTCCGATACCTTCTTGAAGATGTGGAAAGTTAGGCATTATGTCTCTTATGCATCTGCACCCGCATATAAGCTGAAATCTAAAGGTCGTTACTATAACAATGGCCCTGCACTCCCAGATGAAAAAGGAATCTGAAGTGTTTTTCTCCTCCGCATACCGGGCCGATTATTGGAAATCTTTAGCTCCATTGTTTGCTGAAGTTTGCTGATGTATCCATTGGTCACTGGGAAAAGAAATTGAGGCGACATTGTATTCATTTTCAAGAATTTTTTTTTTATTTTGGGCAACAGACGGCTATGTGATTTTAATAATTTAGTTTGAATTTATACTTGGTTTTGCTCTCCTCCCCTGATAGGGATAGAAGGGCTGGCATATAACCTGCCTGGTAGGCCGACTTCGCCTCTCTGTGAACGGTAGCATTTTTAATGGACCGATTCGTGTGCATATATATAGACTATCAACCCAGCATGGTTCTGTCGCGATGCTTCGCACCTCGGTCCCTTGCTTATTTGCTGACCCTGCTTTGAGGCATGCTACATGTTACAGACTTTCAGTAAGGAACGTAAGATCGTCTTGAACAGGACTTGTTCAAAGTTATCATCATCGTTACCTTTCACAAGATTATTACTCCGTGAACGTTCCCTCGGATATCATATTATTCTAAAAAAAAAAGAATGGGAAAAAGAAGCGGCCGTTGTTATACACATCTGAATATTGAAAAAATAAGTAGCCACAGATATCATGTACCCTTTAGTGTTTTTGTTGTATATATGGCAGAAAATCCAAGGTCAAATTCATATTTGACCTTGGATTAATATGTTATTACATGTGACAAATAGTGAATGGCGACCATTTTGGATTTTCAGGTACTTTGGTTACGGTGTTTTACAATAACCAAACAACCTTAATTTTATTTTTCAAAATGTATTTTAAATCTGCAATCACGTAAGAGAGCCGCTTTTTTAAATTTGAATAAAATACTGAAAATGGGCATGGGGGGGTAAATGTAAAAAAAAAATTAAAAACTAGAGCAAAATCAAAAAGGGCTCTGTTACGCCATTCTCCTATGACAGAAGAAAATTGTGTCGAAATTTGGTGGTTATAGCTCTTGTCGTTTTCAAATGGGACACCAGAGTTGGAGTGAGTCCGGACTCGGACTCAATCGGTGAGTCCGAGTCCGAGTCCGGACTTGGACTCGGTCTCATGATTAGTGGACTCGACTCTTACTACTCTTACATCGGACCTCAGTCCCCTTGGACCCTGGACTCAGGCCGTAAAAAGATAACGAGTCAAAGAAAAAAAACATTAAAACCTAGAAACACTTTTAAAATTATTATGCATATTAGGTTCAGAATTGAATTTTTAAATTATTTTTCAAATATCTATTTCAATTGTAACTTCAGTTGTTGTTATTTGCATGATAAAAACTGGTTTATTGTTCAAGAATAGTTTTTATAGGAGCTGTCTTAAATATAGCATCTTGAAAAACAATAACACACATAGCAATTAATATCTTATGTATTTTATTGTTTTTCAAGGAACGATATTTATCATATATGATAAATGTGTTCGATTTACGACCTTTAATTTGTCATAACTCCGATTTATGTCAAATAAAAAGCAACTGAAAGATAAAAGTTTGCTGCTTGTGTATTTCTAAAAATGGATGTTTTTAGCCATTTCCCTGGTAGTCGATTACCTTAAGAGAATAAAGCAGATGATGAAGCATATGTCCGAAGGGCATAATGAAATCATGCCAATCTAAGCATGCTTCTTTGTAGAGTTGATTAGAACAGCGGGCAAGTTCAAAATTTAATCCTTGTGTTTTTCTTCTACGTGTTTGTCCCATACACTTTTGAAACGTTTTCGGTATGTGTTTTAAAACTATAGTAGTGGCTAATTTTCTATTTCTTACACGATATAATCTCAGATGATACCTGGTCTATTGATGGCATTCCAGATTGAAGCTTTCTATAATAATTGATTTTTGAATGGATGACATCTAATCTGATAACGAATTTCGTCAGCCATATCCAGCGTGTATGTTTCCACAAACAATATTTAACAAGTTGAAACCATCTCGCAAAAAAAGGTAACATTCGGGTCCGATTCAAACAACAACAACTTATATCCTTCTTCAGTACACATCTAAAATGTTCTGTTATAAATCATCCCCAGATGCCTTCAGATTTCCAATATTTGTTACATTTTATTCACCACCTCTCTCCGAGAACACTCATTATACATTTCCTCAATATGATACCCCCATTTATGAACATGGAATATTCCACATTACCAAGTCTCTAGATGTACTTCATTTCTTGAAATAACTTGCCTCAGAATTCATCCAAAAATCCAACTTTTTCCTCCACCAAAACACAACACAAGCTTTTCGGCTCTGGAAAAGACATATTTAATTTATAGCTCCAAATACTGCTCCCTCTAACCAAAACCGTTGACAAAAATTCGATTTCGACTCACAATGCAAGAGCCAGTACTTACCCTCAATACGTGTACACTGTACTGTCTTCTGCCTACACATTTTTGAACCCTCAAAAGTAGACCAATTTTAATATACATACAGTCTCAAATCACCAATATTTAGGAGTGTACATTGAAAATAACCTCAAATGGGACAAGCGAGTTAAGCATGCTACAGAGAAAGCGACAAAGGTCCTCAACTTCATCAGAAGAAACTTTTAGGACTGTTCTAGGACGGTGAAGGGGAAGCTTTATCAAACCTTAGTTAGACCCATCTTGAGTACGCTTTTATCGCTTGGAACCCAGTGACAAAAGAAAAATGGAATCTCATTGAAATGGAGCAAAGGAGAGCTGCACGCTTCGTATTAAGGGACTATGACAGATTTGCAGGTGTTGATGACATGTTACAAAAATTTAATTGGATCACATTGGAGAAACGAAGGGAAATCCAATGTCTTAGTGCTTTCCATAAAATACTTCATGGAGGAACTGGGTTCACACGTCCCAGTAAAATCCAAAGAGTCTACCAACTCCCAGTAACTTTTTGCTGTATTACCACTCAGTACAGCTAGGAGGAAGGAAACTGGGGAACCACCTCTGAAACCATGCATCTAATTGCATCTCCCCAAGTCTACAGCCAACTATGATGAAGTCTTTTAAGTCAAACAGAGATGTAGCAGTTAATTGTGTGGCCCCCAGGCATGATGCTGCTTTACATGCTACTGGGGAAGAGATCCGCTCTGAAGTGGAACTCACCAGCAGTAATGACGATGCCCGCTCAAACCTACTTAGGAGGCAGACATCCGATACCTCTGGAGAGACTCAAACCATCGGTCTACGAAACAGAAAACTCAGACTGGGTACCTGGAA
>JAMKCH010001236.1:0-81154 GCA_023653785.1 Ophioderma brevispina
ACGATTTTATAATTTAACGTCGCCGGTGCTTAAATTCACAGACGACAAAAATGGCGTTAACCCAAGACCTCACGCCGTATGCATGGTTCCCCGCTATCACACTGTTTGATCGGTCTATAACCTTTGTGTTTTAATATCAGTTAGTACGAGTCAAAAAATATTCATGTAATATACCATTTGTTGATTAAAGTTATGGAAAAGGCTTAAAAAGTGGGCCTACAATTACTGGATTTCTTGTTCCCTCATATCATGTCCCTATCTGTTTTGTAGTATGTTATTTTTATGTGTAAAATTATCTCTGTTCTTCAATGGCTAGACTACATTTGTGAGCAAATTGAAGACTTTCATATTTGTGAAAATATCCAGTGCCGCTTTAATATATACATTTTTTTTATTTGAAAAATGTTACTAATTTTATTATCTATATTTTCATGTAAATGTCTTGGTACTTGGGCTTTGGCCCCTATGAGTGCAATAAAATCAATCAATCAATCAATCTTCATTAGCATATATCAATAGGTAATACATATTTTTAAATACTTTAATATGACACAACTTATGTTAACATCATTCTCAAGTATGCATGATGGTTTGGTGTAAAATGTCAGATTTGAGTGACAACAAACTTGGAAGTACACGTGTGTCACATTATGTGCATCTGGCTAACCACGCAATTGACAGGTACGTTTTACATGTGTGCAATCCCCAAGTTTTATTACTATATGGTATGCGTACTTCAAACCTTGGATCATTAATGCAATGTCCATTTAATTATGTCGGCCCATCAACTTTGAGTCAGTCGACGGATTTAGAAATACATGTTATATGATACAATTGCAAATATAATTAGTGGCCGACTGATAGAAACGCTTTATTGTTGCTAAATTAGTTTTAATGATGGAAGGAGACACATTCCATGACATTCATTACGAAAGCGTTGTACTCAATCGACGTGCTTTTTTCCTCATATGGTGAGCACCGCAAAATGGTGCATCGGCTTCTTTTTAAGCCAAAACAGTCTCAACAGAGTGCACAATGTATTTTGCAAGAAGGTTGCGTTTAAAAAAAACAGCCAAATTGCTTGTATCTTGAGGAATGTAAACCATGGGTCTCGGTTCTGGGGAGGGTGATGTCAACCATTATTTGATTGGCCTTTTTTTATATTATTTTTTTTTTATTTCTTGTTTGGTGGCGATAGTGTGGTTATTGATTTGTTGAATTATTATATCTATTAGCATTTTGTATAAGTATTTTTCTTATTCTTAATACTAATGACTAAACTGTTTATATTTTTTCAGACCGCAGTTTACAAATTAAACCTCTCAACCGGACTTGAAGATGTTGGAGGAATGTAAATTGGCAATGGTACACATCCCTCTGCTTTGTCGCTTGTTATTGTTTATCTTTGTATTTGTAAAGGAGTCAAAAGCCCGAAAGGTAGGTATATTTTGCTCTATAAGTTGGGTGGGGTGAGTACGTCACAACAAATATCTAATAAGACACAGCAAAATAATTCATTATATGGGTGGGTTTAAGATTATATCGGTGTAAAGGCCACGACAAACTTAAGGCATCAACTGTACTTATAATGTGAAGAATTTTGAAGACCAACTAAATACAGCATGATTTTAATATTTCCTTTTTACAATTATGTCAAGTTTATTAGTGAACCATATGCAAAGCATCGCCCGTCATCATGAATCTTAATGTTGTTCCATTAACACTGCGTGTGTGCATGTGACCATTTCTTGGCTCGAGCACCAACCGTGTGGCACTGTTTTGAACAAATTTTTAAAACAAAATTCTAGGGAGCAGCTTTTCAATTAAAAGAAAACAAAACCAAAGCGAAAGTATTTAGATCACTTAAATGAAATTACCAGTTTCTTAACCAGTATGTTTGTCCAGTCGCCGCGTATATGCTATTCAGTTGTCTGCATTTTGGTGATCGGCGTCGAATGTCCGGTTACCATAACCTTTTCAAAAATTACAATCTGGTCTTTTTTTTAAAGTTACAGCCACTGTGGGATTGGTCTTTTTTACCATTACTTATAACCAACTGATCACGTGGTGGGACACCGAACGTTTTTTTATAAAGGGGGGTCAATGATTTATCCCGTTGCCCTTGGTAAAGAACCTCAAATTTTACAGTATCTAGCATGATTTTCGATGTACTGACGATCCGATGTTTATTCGATGACGTAATAGGGCGTCCCTCCCCGGCACATTGCTATTAATCACATGTGCTATACATTTGGGTATGCGCCGCTTTTGGGGTTGCCTGTCCAATAAACAGGACAGACTTTCTGGTTCTTATTGGTTTTTTACATGTCTATGAATCCAAAACAAAAGTTTGCTTTCTATTGTCTCAATGAATTGTCCGTGGCCTCGGCGACTTTAGAAAACGTAGGGATATTTTTAATACCTTAGAATAAAGACAACATTCTAATCGTCTGCTCCACGATGTTCCTTTACCAAGACAAATGAGCGATGATACGTACGAGTGGGGTTTTTTGATGCTACTTTAACCATCCAGAAGTAATGGCCCGTGGCGTGGCTATCCTTTTTTAAATAATACTTTTGAGTGTTTAAAGTTTTCTCCTCAAAAGTCGATGAAACATGGAAATTTAATTGGCTTTGGATATCGAGTTGGCGATTTGAGATTACACTTAAATTATATGGTGCAAATAATATTCCCCTACTTTTCATATCAAAACGTTTTTTGATGCAAAAAGGACCCTGAAATTTCCTCTATTTACTCTCCACACTAAAGGCGCTGAGGCATCAACCATCCAGCAGGAATTTCGGACTGCAGGCTTGGAATTCTCCATTGCTGTGTTTTGGGGGCGCTGTTGTATAACCACTACATGTGGTTATCCACCTAGGAATGCATTAATCTTCTGCATGAGTCACAATTTACTGATATACTAACTTAATGACAAAGGAATTCCATTAAAAGTTATATTATCTCACAGTAAACAACAGCCCGAAATAAGCTGAAATATCTCTGTGCATTTATAACCAAATCCAACTCTTGACCACCACTTCCCTCCTCGGTAATGGATTATACGAGCTGCACCAGCTCCTCTGCCTACCACACTTGCTAAGAGAAGCCAACTTTGAATTGGTCAATTTCTGTCACATTTTTAAGCCTGGCGTCGAGATCTTTGACTAATGAGATGGAATGTTATATAGTTGGATAGGGAATGAATTACCCATTACAATGGTATGTGGAATTATGAAATCAGCTGTTGTATGGCTTTGTTAGAGTAAACACACTTTGGTAAAGGGTCAAACACGATGAAAAACAGGTTGTTTTACACAGGAAAAGAGTAAAATCATGCTAAAAGCTGCCCCTTATAACAAATTCTGGCGGTCCCCCTTGTAACCTATTTTTGTCAGTGATGTGTTATTCTATGAGAGAAGTTTCTCAGCTCCATAAGGTCCTTGGAATTAGTGTGTACTCCAAGTATGACCGGAGTTGTGGCAGTTTAATGGCAAAAGGCAGCTACCAATAGTTGTTTACAATGATGTTCTCTGTGGGGCGAAACGCTTGCAAGAGTAACCAATAGTGTGTTGCCATTAGTACCAAAACCAAGGTTTGAGTTATGTTTGAGAAGTTGGTAAACGATTACTAGTTTGTCATCCACAATACCATCATTTGTGGGGCTTGGAATTTAATGTTGGATGAAAATCTGGATTGTATTAATTAGTTAGATTACACAATCCCAACGCTAGAAAATAAAGTTCTTTATTTGTGTAAGGAGTGTGATCTAGCGGATACATGGCGCATCCACAATCCTAACACCCGTAGGTTTCCATGGAGGCAACATAATATCTATGAAGCAGTCAGAATTAGACGTTTTTTCTCCTCAATTCAATCAGAAATGAACTCTAAAAATTGCTGACTGTAAGATAACCCGGGGTATCGTTACAGACCACTCTATTATCGCTATTCAGTCTTGACTTGAAACAAGATAAGAGCGGGGGAAAGGGTATTGGAAGTTGAAATAATTCATTATTAAAAGACCCTCACTTTATTAAAGATAGTTAAAAATACTATTAAGAAGTACAGATCAATATGACCGCACCATTCCAGTAATACGTCAGATAATGTTTCATCGCCTGCTCAATAATAAATTTATATTAATGCTCAGCTTCTATTTGAAATGATCCTTATGGAAATAAGAGCTGAAAACGCATGTTCTTATAGTACTATAGAAACGGTCTGAAAGTAAAATGGAAAGCTGACCTTGAAAAGGAAATTAATAAGTTTATCACTTTTGGCTCACAAGGTGCCCTAATGTTAATGATGTTTGGCCCAAAAACAAGATGAGTTAATTAACCTTCGCAAGTCTAAAATGGATGGGGTTTTTTAAAAGGTCAAAACAAGGTGGAGGGAACAGGGTGGAGAACCATCCACTATTTTTTGAATATGGAGAAGAGAATTAATTAACAAAACTATTAGATGTATTGTAAAGGAAGGAGATAATAAAACCTCTCTCTACCCGAAAGCGGAATGAAAAGGGGTTGGATGAAACGGGAGAAATGATAAAAGGGAGAATATACAAGAGGGAGGAGTGGAGTAGGGGTCCAGGAGGGACGGTGTATAAAGGGGAGGTAGAAAGCGAATAAGGTGCCCCCTCCGTCTTCATTGATATTGAAGCAAGGAGTTTTATACCAAACTGTACTCCCTCATCGTGAAATAGACGATAATCTTGATATTCATGCATTTTTAGAGATTCTGATGCCCCACCTTTGTCCGATGAGCAACACGCGATTTTTTGTATGGTCTATTCACAGTATGGCTCAAAGTCCTTAAGATCACAAAATGGTAAATCACCGGGTTCAGATGGATTCAGTTCTATAAATTCTTTTTTGTTGATATTGGGTGGTATTTGTTAAGGTCTTTAAACTATGCATATTTTTTATAATGGTCATTATCGGTTCACCCAGAAATAAGGTATTAATTCCTCTTCCGAAAGGTGCTAAACCTCGTTCAGTTTTTTTAAAGATGGGCCTATTTCACTATAAATTTATCTTATAAAGTTGGCCCTGCTGTTGCAGAGAGAAATCAAGTTATACTTCCTAATATTATCTCATGAGCAGCAACGTGGCTTCATAAATGGTCGTTATATTGGAGAGAATATTGGTTGATGTATGACTGCTTCATCCTCCTGAGACAAAATAATATTCCAGGTATGCTTCTACTATAGACTTCGAAAAAGCCTTCGACTCAGTGTCTATAGTTTCAATAAAGTTTTTGATAATTTTCATTTTGGTCCTCCATCAAAAATGGGTAAATATTTCTATCTCAAGCCCAAGTTCTGTGCTGTTAATGTCTTTCTATCCAGTCATTTATGTGGAGCGTGGCTGCAGACAAGGTATGGTCTTAGTCCCGTACTTGTTTTTTATTGTGTGGCTGAGTACTCGCTATGATGATTCTCAAACAGCAACTTAAGCGGCATTTATTATACATAGAGTATCGCCTATCACAATATGCCGACGATACCACTTTATTTTGCGATTGTTCTGATGGTTCAGATGTCAGCACTTTTGATTTAATTTAATGAATTTGCTGGGGGGATGTCCTGGCCTCAAAGTACCATGACAAAAGCTAAATGACCATTTGGATTGGTTCCTAACAAAAACAGACTTGATACTATTTGTACAAATATAAAGGTCAAATGGATTGGTAAGAATGAACTTTTGAAGGTCAAATGGGTATTGATTGTTACTACAAACCTCAATGAAATGGTTTGAGATTAATTTTCCATATCGTTGTAAACTCAATTAAGAGTTCTTATTTCAATGTCTCAAAGATTGGAATTAACGGTTTGTGGTCAGGGTAACAGTTGTATAATCGCTTCTGTGCTTCAAACTTACTTTTTTTAATACTTTAAAAAAAAACCCCCACCACCACCCTCCCAACTCACACACATTAATATCACTCAGTAATGAATTAAATCGTGAGATTTAGAAACTTATGGAAAGGTGTGGACCCGTTAGTAGAAATCAATGATCACGATTCCAGCAGGGTGGGGTTATATGGTAGATTATTCCAAAACTACCTTCAAGCCCTTAAATTACATGGATCCGGAGACTTATTCACTCGAGGGTAGTTCTGATGGGGTAACACTTGTTTTCAAATCTCTCATATTTCTGAGCTAATGTTTTGGAGGGTGGTTAAAATCGTACAACGGGGGTAAAGGGGGTACAAGGTAATACTAATGTGTTTTTCTCATATTAAGAGTCCCATGTTTTTTTTGGGTTGATGTCCTATCTGCCTGGATTCTGTTTTGTAAGTTCAAACATACCACAAGATTATACTGATGTATTAATAATTAATGGGTGGGTGGTACAATGATCGAATAAAATCGGTGGTAGTTGTTCTTCTACAACCGGGTCGCCCCAAAACAAACTTTTGTTTTTGTAGTGATATTTTAAATCTAATGGTACATGTCTCTCTTATAAGCAGTTCGTGGATCATTAGGAATTTGTACCAATTTTAATTGAGTATGGCGGGATTATAAATGCCTGTTACAAATCCTTTGGTGATCTTATTTACATATAGATTCTATTAATGTCTGCCAACCTTTTGCCCTTTCAATTTTTTAATATCTCCTCAAAGATAAAAAGGCTCAGGGAAATTTATGATTCTCTTGTTTCCATTAAAAAGGTTGAGAAGAAGTTTATCTTATATGTGGAATGTAAATGGATTTCATTTTCAAACGTCCTATGGAGCAATATTTAGACCATTCCCTTTAAATGTACTATTGATGTTAAATTAAGTGGGTTTCCATTTAGAATGATCCCTATGAATTTTAGGGGTTAAATCATTTCTCTTAAAATAGGTAAGAGTAACTCTGATCTTTGTACTTTTTTGTAATAATAATGAGGAACTCTTGTCCACCTTTTCTGTAAATGTACTTACTCGCAAACACTTTGGAATAAGTTAGCAGACTGGTTGAAGAAGGTCTCCAATACTAATCTCATTATTGACAATGAGTTATGTATTTTTGGTGTAAGGGATATCAAACTTGTTGCTGTTAACGTTATTATTCTGCTTTGTCGTTACCACATATACAAAATGAAAATGTGTGAAAAGCATCCATCTTTCCCTTTGTTGAAGGATGAAATTATGAGATATATAGCCTTGGAGAAGTATATTTTCTGTAAGAATGCTAAGCTCTCCCAGTTTGAAAGGAAATGGGATTCTTTCCATTTTGATGTGTAGACTTGTACCAGATTACTTTAAAAATTCATCTGTACTGCAGTGTTTTGTAATTGATGTAACTTGTCCTTGTTCATGTATGTAGCAATGTGAATAAATGTTTTTTCCTCTGTGGGAAAAAAAAGTATATTAAAAAAAAATTACCAGTGTTTGATTTTACAGAAAACAAAATAAGCAAATTCATCTCATTTAACAAACACGTTAATAATAACTTGTAAGCAGTATTAACCATTGGACTCTTCTTGAAGGAGAATTAATGTGCATACATGTAGGCCTATGCTATCAACGCTTGATGACAAATGTTGTGAGTGATTGTACGAACTTGAACTTCATCCATCCATCAGTAAGTTGCAGAGTTATTAAATAAAACCATGGCATTTGATGCATGACAAGCACTTGGTAAGGTTAATACTTGGGACACCTACTTACTTATCTCATTCATGCATTCCATGGATACGTTGAACCAGTTGTATCATTAACATCATCACATTGTAGTAAAAAAAAGAGAGAGAGAGGGAGAGAGAGAGAGAGATCACATTCGTAGTAAAGAGAGAGAGAGACACACACACACACATGCGTCTTGGAAAACAGTTCACCTTCCGATGATATCTTGTAAGAACATTTTGGCGTAATTTATGATACCTTTCGCAAAGAGAAGATTTCAATAGCTTCCCACAATGCATTGCTTCCAATGGAGGTTTTTGTACAGGTATTGGTGTGAATTGTTGGAGGTGAAACATGGCTGAATTGACAGCACTGATCACTAACTTGCATTTTAAGAATGCTTGATCACTAATGATTCACATAACTACCTGTACAAAAACCTCCACTGGAAGCAATGCATTGTGGGAAGCTACTGGTATCTTCTCTTCCTTTCGCACATCTGTACTACTACTACGAGCATTATAACATTACTAGGCGGTCCCCGGGTTTCGCGATCACCTGGGTTTCGCGATCATCTGGCTTGAATGACCCGGCATCAACGATCGACCCCACCAAGTTTCATGTTCATACACCATCGTTTACCCCATTTGACCTCCTTTGACCTTGCATGACCCCCGATGACCCTTGATCCACTAACCAATACAAACTCGGTCTTCGTTCGGTCAAGTTTCAGGAGCGTGCGACCCTCGGTCTCCAAGAAAATAGACGCGATCAGACAGACACACCCGCAGACAGACAGACAGACCACCGGTATTAATATATAGATGTCAAGTGTTAGAACAGTATGCAGCAGACAGTAGAAGAAAGAAGACTAGTAGAAATCAATTCATCGCCGCTTATGTCACTCATGGCAATAGATACATTTGTAAATCATGATGATGTTATACTAGTTTATTAAAAGCTCATGATAATGCAGTTATCACTTCATCCTTTATTATCGTGCTAAAATCCCCTGTAAGTCAAATTCTACTTTGTTTCAATTGCAAACAGCAAGAATGTTTTGATAGAGACTTGTTTATCCATTTAGCATATTTAGCCGTTTCTTTCACTTACCATCGTTCACGTTCAAAATGTACGTACTACTTGTACAGCGCGTGGGAAAAGGTCATGGTGTAGTTTTCATCACGAGACTCTCTATTTTTGGTTTGGAAATATCTTGATTATGTGATACGAGGATGGTCTAGCAAGTACTCCAAGAAAAATTTGTACTGTGTGACGTAGTTGTTTTCTTCATTCCTAGGAATGTGGAATTATAGCGTCAACTATATGTCCAGGATATAAATTTAGATTTGAAAAACAACTTCACCTTTTAACTAGAGCAAAGGTCCCAGCAGAACAGCCATTAGATTATGATAATTAGGTTACAGGTGTAGAGTAACGGTGTTAATGTAGGTGAATTGATGGTAACGATAATGTTATATCTGCTTTCTAATATCGGCAAAGCTTACCTTGTGAAATAAGCATGATGTGTGTGCCAGACGGATAGAATAATTGACAGTTCAAATTCTTTATTTTGTAGATTTCTTAAATGTTATTAACTGCATTACTCCTTAAAATTATCAATACATCGCCTTAATTATATTGACAGATTCCAAACGGTAAACAGACAAAAATGTGGGGGTGGATCTAAGCAATCCAAGCACTTGGTTTTGTCGGGGTCAATTTGTGATCCCCACATGACCAAATTTAAAGAATGTATCAGTGTGACGTCTCGTCTTCAAACCGCCGCATTTTTTACGGCACATCGAGGAAATATTTAGAATATATACATATATGGGCGCGTGCGGGAAATAATCAATATATTCTTGTGAGACGCCGTCGGTTCGTAGGTGTCAGAATCGTATTAAACCGATATAGATTTCACTATGTAGTGCAAAGACCGTGATCAATTATCTGAATCTATTATTATTATGATGATGATGGTGGCGCGTTTGTCACTTAAATAAGGGCAGTACTTTTTTCACTTATTTTAAAGGTACATGACACCAATCGCTAACAGCCTCGTCCCTAGACCCCGAATTTTAACGGATGTTGGTGAATGAAGAAAGCATACTATTTAATCTGTGAAACTCTAGGGCTAAATTATGTTTGGTTTTGATGTTGTTTGAGCGAAAGTGTGGTCGACTAATTTAGTAAACATTTTAAAAAACAAAAAACTTAAAATAATTGTTTTTTCACTTCCCATATAATATCAAAACGGATTGAAATATTAAGATCAGGTTTTTGGCTTCACACGGTCATTAATATTAGCGCAGTGGGATACACAATTCTCAAAAAGAAACAATTACAGAAATTAACTTTGATATGGTCATATTATGACATAATTGTTGGATTTGATTTACTGCAGGTACTGGAGTTGTAATGGTAAGTCATGCACATGTCGCTGTTTTAAGGTAGTAGATTATACGATTTTCTTTAAAAAAGACATGTTGTAATGTAAGATCACTTCCAATTTGAAGCATTTCCCCCCCCCCCCCCCCCCCCTTCCCGCAAAAAAAAAAGTATAACTTAAAGACCTAGACATTGTATAAACATCATAGACGTAGATCTTTCATGATAAGTGATGGGAACTCCTTTGACCTTCCTATAAAAGCACCCATATGATAGCAACATTAGATAGTGGTTTGTAGCTGTAAGTGGACCAGCCGAACGAGCCCGTGCGGAACGGGGGACTATGAAATGAGCAGCGTCAGTCCGTACGTCCGTTCGTCCGTCCGTTCGTCAGTCCGTCCGTCCGTTCATCCGTCTGTGCCAAAAATGTAACCCAGGTGGATACAATTTATCTGAAGTTCCGTAGGGCGAATGATGTAACTTGGTGTGGAAAGAAGCGGGTGTTGACGACCATTATCTGACTTCTTGATTAGAATTGTGCCGTTACAAATATGCATAATTTAAGTATCTAATGTGCATAATTTATGAAAGTTATCCTGCAAGGCCTGTTTACAAGTTTTCTGGAGTTCCGGGCAGGGTATAAGATGTGACTTGGTGGATGGAAGCGGACTGAAGATTGTTCTTGACCCCTGATTAGATTTTGGGCGTATTCCGGGATCTTATTGAGTATGCAAAATGAGCTAATTAATATGCAAAATAAGCGGCGTAATGGCTATATTTTTTAAACGTACATTGGATACTCAACAATTCCTGCACTGATAATAGCTTATATGGGGCACATCTTTTTTGCAATTGAAAGTATGTGATTATATGTGGCTTTGGCTATGCAAATGAGCTAATTAAATAGCGTAATTGCATGTATCTCTGAAACGGTTGCATTCGCGATAGGCCAAATATTCCTTTCACTAATGAGACTACATGCTATGGGGAGGGGGTGAGGGTGTTGGGGAGGGGGTGGTGTCGCGTGGGGTGGTGGGGAGGGAGGGGGGGTCTGCGTGGCCGTGAGGGCGTGGAGGGGGGAGGGGGGAGGGGGTTGGGTGTGGGAAGAGGGCAGTTGGGGAGTTGGGGAGGGGGGGGGGGGGTGGGGGAGGGGAGGGTGGTGGGGGGTAAGGTGCGGGGGTGTTGGGCGAGGGGGGGGTCGAGGTATGGGAGCCGTGGTGCACTGCTTGGGGAGGGGGTTGGGATGAGCGGGGGTGGGGGGGGGAGGGGGGGTGGGGTTGTTGCATGGTATGTGGGGTAGGGAGCGGTGGGGGTGTGGGGCGTTGCGGGGTGATGGGGAGGGGGTTTAGGAGTGTTGCATGATGTTGCGGAGCGATGAGGGTGTTGCGGGGGGGTGGGGGGGGAGGCGTGGAATGGGCGGCGGTGAGGGGGGGTGGGAGAGGAAAGGGGAGGCGGGGTATAGGGTAGTCTGGGTTAGGGTTGGGGGGGTAGTGAGTGTGGTGTTAGGAGGTGGGCGGGAGTGTGGGTGGGGTGGGTGGTGTGGGGATGGATGAGACGGTGGGTTGTTGGGGAGTTGTGGGGTGTTGGGGAGGGCGTGGGGTTTTGTGGGGTGTTGGGGAGGGGGTGAGGCATTGTAGTTGCGGGGTTATTGGGGAGGGGGGGTAGGGTGTTGAAGTTGCAATTTATCACAGGTAGTGATCGCAACATTCGCCGGGGACATAATTTTACGAACATCGCGTCGTAAATACGAGTTCGCCTTGTCTATCTTGATGTATGATAATTGTGAAAAAATAATTTGCATTTGAAATATGCTTTTGAGTGATAACATTTCTGGCAACACATGCACAATTCTGATAATGATACACTGCAAAAACTGAATGTCTTGGCAAACTTAAACACGTCACGTGAAGCACTTTGAGGACACACGTCCAATTAGACAAGAAAGTAGCGTCTCTATGCACCACATGTCCAAATGTCAGTGAAATACAAGCCTGGTTTCATGCTGAGACATGTCAGTTTCGTAGGAATTCTTGGTACCAAATTTTGAGACTTGATATTATGGAGGACATATTGATTTATGTTGTTGAAGACTATTTATGCCAAGATCTGTCTTTAAATATGGTGTCTAAGGACACCACCTTTAAAAAATATGGATGTGAATTCGATATGGTTCTGGGAAGGTCATAGAGATGGACTCTAAACGTTTTAAAGATTGGCACACATGAAAAGTAGAATAAGAGTTGCTTAATGATAGAAAAATCCTTTTTTAAAAATATGTTATCAATAATATTATGAAAGAATTGTATTAAATCTATCGTCTAAGTTGATGATAGATTAGTAAATACATTAATAGAGTAAATAACCTCTTAATACCATATTCACTTATGGCAAAGACAACAATCTTATTATAATCCTTATGTCTTTTGGGCAAGAGTTCCATATGTACCCCTTCTAAATCTACATGTAACAAATTTGTTTTGGGTTGTCCGATGCAATAGGAAAGACCTTAAATCAGCAGAATTCGTGTATTTAGTATATGCCTTTTGGTTGACACTTTCAACTTACTGTAGCCTTTTAATGCAGTGATGGATCAAGTTTATACTTGGTATACTTATACATTAAGACAAGGGGTCTTACGCGGGGTGACATATGAGGTCAAAGGTCTTTCGGAGGTTACTTAGGGTTACTTATTCTTTGACTACATATTTGGACGACCTGGGACTGTTGTCTCTATTTTTTCCTTAGTATCTGGGTTTTTGTTTATAGCGTTAGGTCATAAATAAAAAGTGTTTGTTTCCTGCAGAATTTTAAAGGGAGGTCATATGGAACTCTTTCCGTATTTTTTAACATTTTAAACAATATTAATAGATACACATTCCCATTGTGTTCATTTGACTCTTTCAGGTGGTTTACTTCACCGCTACCTTCCCATATGTTTTACTTACAATCCTACTGTTCCGTGCAGTAACACTGGAAAATGCCAGCGATGGGTTGCTATTCTACCTGAAACCCAATATGACACGTTTGAATGACGGCCAGGTGAGTATTCACGGTGTAATTTTGTCTTGCTGCACAGAAATATTGAGTCACTGCTGTCGAGAGTTTGTGTCAGTCTGACCAAAGCATGGTCTGACACATTTGGTTATGTCTTGGATAGATAACTCATTTAGGTTTTCTGTGTATGTGTCGGCGGGTTTAGGGCTTTAATCCTTCAAAAGGCGACGATTGCCATTGTGTGGAATGATGATGTATAAAAATTCAAAATGTTTGTATGGTGTGTATTTTATTAAGCCAACAAAACAATTTCTTTTGGTTGAGGTTTTGAGTTTTATTATGTGTATTTTGTTATTAAAGAAAAGTTTCGTCCAAGAAACGTATTTTTAGCCTTAAACGTGTGAAGCCTTAGGGATACACTCCAAATTCCAATTATATTGTGCGTCGGCATATCATGATGTTGATCCCAGAAGAGCTACAATTATATATGTATACTACAGGGTTCGGAAACTTCCGGAAGAAACCTATTTCTTCCGGAAGAATGGAAGAAACTGGAAAAAAGGGGTTTCTTCCAGTTTCTTCCGGAAGAAACTGGAAGAAATTGGAAGAAACTGGAAGAAATAAAGAAATGTATTATGAACAACAAACTAAATTACACCATATTCATCTGCTTTGCACTTCAAATCATCAAGGCTACTTTAGTTACTTTACAGACAATCTGTTTTTTTTTTCAGAATTAATTTACAAGTTTATGTTAGTATACCTTGCAAGTATATAATTTGTTCACAATTTGGTTTTGTCTTGCAATCAAATTATGCAGATGATGATTGTAACCCATTTTCCAATCTTTCCATGTGCACATTTATACTATCATAGTTGTAATTGTAGATGCAAACAATGAAAAAAAAAAACTTTTAAAATCTGTATGGCCAATTTGTTAATTTTAAAACACAAATCATAAAAGTAGCAACCATTATTATTCTTTTAATACTAACTTTGGATTGCTTAGTGTGGAGAACCTGGGAGACTATAACTTTTGTTTAAAGAAATAGAAGATGTTAAAGTCTTTACAAGGAGTCTCTACTTGGCCTTGCTGGTGTGAAAAGTGTCTAATCAGTTTCTTCCAGTAATTTGTTATATTTAGGCCTTGTGAATCAATGCGAGTTTAATTATGCAATTGCATGGGGTAGGTAGGGAGCTCCCTGAATGGTTATTTTAAATTATTTCACTATATTTCATTCACTCTATAATATAAAACCAAAAGTGCAAGTCATTGGCTTTAAAATAGGAAATTTTTAAATGACTTTTTTAGGTTCTTCCGCTTTCAGTGGAAGAAACTGGAAGAAACCTATTTCTTCCAAGTGGAAAAAACCGCGGTTTTTTCCACCTGTGGAAGAAATTGGCGAACCCTGTGTATACATTTATGACTTTTTTTTATTTGTCCATGCATAGTGTGCGAGTATAATGAGCAAAGATGTCTTTCTTAGTACCAGATTTGCCTATTAAATTGTTTAACTAGTACAAAATTAGAATCACACCGAATAGTAGTTGCTGATGCCCCAATTGCATGTATATGTACAAGCAATAATTTATGTGCGTTAAAAGTGATCCAATTTTATGAACAGAGAAGTGCTGCAGTGCAATGTCGGTGACAAAAGCCTGCAAGGTAATGTGATCAGAACACTTGCCAAAATACCAGGCTGATTAAATTTGATGTTCCTTGCATTTATTGGATATGTGCTTGTTCCATACGTACTGACTTCTCCGCTATTAACGACGACGTTAAACTGCGGTTCATGCACCGTCTCGCGGTATGTTAAGGCGCAAAAACAGACGCATAATTTATTTTAAGGCGTATGAAAGTTGATGTTATGTTTCCCGTAACCCGCCCGCGTTATGATTTTCTGCCCGCGTTTGAGATGCTGAAATCCCTAAAAAGTTCATTATTTTGTATTTTAAAGAAAATATCAAGGTTTCTTCTTGTGATCACATCTTGTCAATGTGATTTTAGTAGATATTAAATCAAAGAACAGTTGCAAAATCATTTCTAAATGTAGGGTGGTGGTTTGACACGATATTGTAGCTTTTAGAGCATGCTGAAGGTTGGCGAAATGGCTGTTTCTTCGAAATTACGAATAATGAAAAATGAAATAGTTGCCTCATTATGATTTGCAAAAAATGTTACGGGAAACATAACATCGACTTGTTTGGCCTAAAATGTCAGCTGAAGATCATGCCCGGTCGCTAATATCTAGAACCTAAGAGTTATACTGGAAATTCTACAATGGATTTTACCACTATTTTGCACAGTTCTTAAAATTTTGACTATCGGTCAATGATATGAAAGAATTCTTGTTTAAAAACAAAATTAACTTTGCAATACGGCAGGTTACCCTTTTGCCTGTCGATAAAACGCACTGAAACGCATTTGTAGTCTATTTGTGATTATGTCTGACAATCGGCCATTGCTTCCGTGTAAATTTAAGCTGGTTAGTATATTCTACAATATTCACAAGCTCGGTATAAGACTTCAAATCAATGTGTACACACATGTCACTCGGGAGGACGAGGGAGGCGGTAAATCCGTTGCCTTTCCGGTCTAATTATAGCCTGTTTTAATCTTTATAATTTATCATATTTAGATATGATAGTGATGGTTATTATAAGGCGTATTTGTTTCACTGCTTCAATGCCTTTCCTTCCGTGATCGAAAATCATTCCACTTTCAGGTTTGGATGGACGCAGCTACTCAGATTTTCTTTTCGTACTCCATCGGTCTGGGAACGATGATGGCGCTAGGTAGTTACAACACCTACAACCACAATTTCTTCAGGTAATTTAACAGAACAGATAGATGTTCTTGGTCTGTTACATAACTAAATGCGCGTAAAATGGGCTATATGCATAAAAGTAGTTCCGAGTTCAGGCCATCTGTGGTAAGTGAAGGTAATTTGAGACCGTAGGGAACATTAGACCATTAAGCTGAAAACCAGCCATCCCTGACTGACTGCTCTGACTGCAATGTTGCTATAGTAGCGCTACCTTAGTTTGTAACAACACTGCCATTTTCGCAATGCATCAAAGCTACAGACCTTTAAACCACTGGTTTGAAATTTTCATCCATGTGTCCAAAAATGTCCAAATGTCCAGGTTTCATGCCCCCAGGAGGCTAACTACTACACCAATAGGCGGCCGCTGTGTGTTATGAATGTCAATGTGCTCGAGAAGATGGACCTGCTGCTGGCTTTATTGTGCATCTGGGACTTTAAAACAATAATTGTGATTGTTATATTTGTTCAATGAATCAGTAAATATTTAAATGTGTTTTAATGGCGTCATCTTCAAAGGTCTTTCAGCACCTACACATGTAGGTAAATAATAGAACTTTGTTGATGACGTTGTTAATCCTCATATCATTAATTTATGGTCACCTTTATGTTACCAAATATAGATTAGAAGTTACTGAAGATAAACTTTTTAAGTGTTCCTATTTCTGTAAATTATGCAAATGAGCTTAAAGGAGAACCCGTACAACGAATAATATTAAACAATATACACTATAAAATAATTATTGACCACATATCGAGTGGTTTCATAGAAAAACGGAATGCTATAACCCTAACAATGAATTAAAACCATCTAGTCTGACCATGTGCTATTTAAAAATCGCGCTAGAGTATAACGTGTTATGCGATACGACCGGCACGTTTAGGTCATACATGCCATAGGAAATACACATAATGAAAGCATCATGTGTGAAGATGTATGACGCTACTGTGCCGTCCGTATCGCATAACACAAATACATATCCCATATACAGTAGCGCGAATTTCAAATAGCGCATGGTCAGACAAAAGTGCTTTTAATTCGTTTTATGGTTAGTATAATTCCGTTTTCCCATGAAACCACTCCATATGTGTTCAATAATGGTTTTTATAGCGTATATTGTGTAAGTTATTCTCGATACAGGTTCTCCTTTAAGGGTCTCCGATTCCCTTTATTCATAAAAAACAACAACCAAAGAATGTACAGAAAACCCAGGACACTGTTTGGAAAAAAGTTACCCTGCTGAAGGAGAGGGCAAATGTAATCTTGTCAAAATTTCAGCCGGTCCTCATAAATGATGTTTTTAATTCCCGATTAAGTTTTTGCCAAGACTGGTTATCAGATTTAGAGGAAGCAGCGGTGAAGGTTTGCGACCATTGCCTCGATCCATTTTTGTGCATTTTACGGCCCTATTGAGAGTCACGCTCAAGTTTACACTTGAGTTTATATTGAATTGAATTCTACTTTTCATCCTTCATTACTAAATTGCTACTTTTTCCACCACCATTGCCACTACTACGACAGTATGAACTACTACTACTATACCACAACTACTATTATATTAATTTCCCTCTTTTTCATCTTCATTTTATCTTGCACAGGGATGGAATAATCTTCGCCTGTGTAAACAGTGGTACAAGTGTATACGCTGGTTTTGTCATATTCTCAGTACTAGGATTCATGGCTGGAAAACAGGGTGTCGGAGTTGGTGATGTAGCAAAAGGCGGTAGGTTCATTCAATCCGTCCTTAATACCTTAGCGCTGAAGAATAGTGCAGTTTAAGTAAGTTTTTTAACCATAGCCCGTATATGAAGTAACCACTTCGACATTGCCGTGTTTTATCTTTCAGGCCCTGGTTTGGCATTTGTGGCATATCCCGAAGCAGTGGCGCAAATGCCCGTAGCACCTTTATGGGCCGTTCTGTTCTTCTTCATGGTTATTCTTCTAGGCATAGATTCTGAGGTGAGTGTCTTTTTACGATAACAAGTCCTGTACATTTAGCATCCCCCTCTCATTCTAATCATAATTTTCATAATACTTCATGCTTTTCATTATTTTCATAATTAATACATGATGTGAGCTATATTTATACTCATGCTCGTGTATCTATTGTATATGTCAGCCATTTTTTGTCGTAACATATTGTACTGGAAAGAACGGTTAACGGTTTGCGTTCCTTTTGCGTTGTTGGTAGAGGTGGGTTTGTACCTAGGTTGCGGTAGGGCATAAATCGTAATACTACAGGAACAGTACAGGTACAATAATATTAGTAGATAAAAGAACCAATACAGGTGATGACTTGTGCTTCTGGGGAGTGTCTCTAGCGTAGATGAACCGATGATGGGACGGTCGGGGACGGGACTGTTGGATGCCGCGTTGTGAGTGGATACTTTGGTTGAAGATAAGGCGTTTTGTGAGATCTCCTCGAACTTAATGCTGTCAGCTCAGATGAGACTCCAAACCTGGTTCATGCCCGGATCGCTTACCTCAATGTTCAATGTATAGTGGTTTCCAGCCTTCATCGGCTAAACCCTCTGGCCTACCTCAGCAGAAACAATTGACTCACTTTTGCATGGAACACTTAAAGTTCATTTTGGAAGACTTAAAACATTTAAACCGAGCGGATGAGGACAATCAAGAGCGCAAGGAGATTCAATGTGAGGTTGTTTGCCAGTCTGAAACTCTGAAATGGAACTATGATACGAGATTCTAAAGCCTACTAGCAATTCTATGTGTCTAGTACACAAACTTGTACCGTGGCACGGTGACGGCAGTGGTGGGTCCTCTCTCTTTCTTCCCGAGTTACCTGGTCGGCCGGGTCCCCAACACAACTGAGCAGTGAGACGCCTGAGGTATGGTGGAATCAATGCGATGAATTTGTGTCGCAATTCCATGAAACAGTTTGCATTTTTTGGTGTTCAGATTTGTAGTATAAATGGCCCGAATGTTTTAGATCTCCTAGGGTGGTACTGAGTTTATTGATGACAAGTGACAAAAATGTTATTCAAGGGAAAATTATAAAGAAAGGTAAAACAAGACAAATGCGTGGAACAGTATAAACTAATACCCCAAAACACATATAGAACATATCTGTTAATTTATTGGTGACCATTTTAGTATGTCTTCTTGTCGCACTTGTGTTATTTAGGGATATTCTTTCTTAATTTGTGTTATTAATTAAATTTCTACAAATTGGAGAAAATTTTTGAATACTTGAATTTTTACACTTTAATAATTCAATGACATTGAAGAGATTAAAGAAAATTACTGAGACTTGTTTTTTGCATAATAGTTTTTTTTTAATTTAATTAATTCAGTACATAGGACATTGACATTTGACGGGACGATACTCAGTAAATCTATGCATTTTTGGCAATGGTGGAAGGGTAATACGCGACCTAGAACAGGTAACATCCTAGGAGTACTAGCATCATTTGGGCCAGCTAAAAAAATAATCACATCAATGGTTTGGTTTTCGGAGCATGTAACTTCACACGATAAATTTCTGTGAAAACACTGATCCAATTCCTAGTTCACAAAGTTGAGTGTAAATAATAGACTCTGGCTTTAAAAAAAATCAATATCCCACTCTAAAGTGTAACTTGCCACCCAAATTCGCGATGTTACCTTGTTTTAGTAAATCTAAACGTGTTTCAAGCAGACAAAATTCCCCCCATCGAGTTCATCGTTGGATGTCTTCGATTATTGATTATTGATCAGAAAGCTCTGCAGACACTGTGACAACGCGCTTTATTGGTCGGAACATCTTTTTCTTTATACCATTCGTTTAATAATAACCTAACTGTTGTTTCTCCCCAACTATAAGTCATGATGTGCATGTATTTTAATAGATTGTTGCATGTGTATGTGGAATATTTGCTACAAAATGCCAAGATCTTCATTTTTAAATCGGGGTCATCTTTCATGATACCAGCATTTCATATGTGACTGCCTATATAGAAGTATGTACTGGGTTAAACAGTTTCCGATCGTGGTTAGATTGTTTTTCTGCTCGAACCTTTGTGTCACTCAATTCATTTCAACCCTTTTGGTATGATAGCAAATACTCCTGACAAGACCTAAACATTCAAGATATGAAAAATCTTCATTCACCTGACTTCTCCTTTACACTACTCTATCGGATGATACATTACTATCGGATGATAGAATCGGATGATTACTAGACACATTTCTGAACTTTAAGGGTTTGTAATGAAAATGAGTTCGCCATGGTCTCATAGATGAACGATCAAGATTGGAAATTATTTGCTCAGGAACCATGCCTTCTATATAAAAAGCAATATCGTCAAACGAACGATTTTAAAAGAATACAGTTGCACTAAAGAATTGATTCAATCGCAGATTTGTGGATGAACCTTCAGAAATGTGATTTATCAGTTTATAGGCAGTGACAAGCTTTAAGTGTTGTGAGGCATTTTGTCGTAAGGTCTTTTATTCCCTTGCAGCTATTTTGGAACACGAATCAAATGAACTCTTTTCATAAGCCAGAACTCAATGCTATAGGGTAGATTTCTTTGTTACACTACAGGTAGTTTCGTGCGTTGCAACATAGCAATATCTTGGTACTATGTTATGACGTTAATAAATGTACAGGAAATGTAAAGACCAAAACCGAAGAGGCTGATTGTTACATAGAATCACACGTAATTTAATAAGCACCAATTTGGCACCGTGGTGCTTTTTAAATATTGAGGAAATATTAATTTCTGCAAACTATAAACTGAAAAAAAAAAATGTTTAAGAGTATTCTGCTGTGTGTTGTTCCCGGGGCGCATTTATCAGTCGCTTATTATCCATTTATAACCCTTTTTCCCGGTGCTAGGTTGTTGTCCATGTGCCTGAATTGAGACGTAACATTCAGCGCAGCAACATCAGGCGAGCCTGGATGGGAAGAAGTCAGACGGCAACTCATGAAGGTGGCATTCGTCGCGGGAAGAGTGTCTTTGGTGGCATGGTCGAAGGTCCTAGGAGTGAATATGTCACAGCTGTGGCATCTTCAACAATTCGGGATTACAGGGCTCGAATTGTTTTATTGTTATTTTACTTTCCCGTTTTTTAATGTGGGAAAATTGGGTGCAATGTCAGTCCTTATCAAAAGACAATACGTGGAGAATTGCAACCTGGATGAAAACAAAGAGCATTATATTTACCCAGTGGTACATCGCTCAAAAAGCGTCATCAAAAGAAGCTGTAGATCGGTGACACACAAACTTCTGTTATCACCAGCTAGCGCATCGTCTACAACCAGTAATGGCGGGAATAAGATATGCAGTATCCAAGAGAAAATCGAGGAAAAGGTCAATCTTCTCTATAAAGGTCCGTTTTAAAAAGACTCTCGTTTTATACAGTCGGTGATTTTGGAACACGAAGCGCGAATACATAGTGTGAAAGATCAAATTATGTGTTCATTTCCAATCTACCATTGTTTCTGCAAATCTTGTTAGACTGAAATGATGTGCTTATTTATCATTTTTAATTACTGCATACAACCAAACAGTTAAAAAAACATTTAAATTCGGGCAGTCATTTCATTTGAAATACATTATATGAAATACATTAACTCTGACCTCAGCTCTTAATACAATGAAATGCGACGCAATAATGATTTCTCATCGCCACCATTTCTGATTACTGCGAACAGCCAAACTATAAAATCATTTCAAAATGCATGCAATTATTTCATTCCAATTCATAACATAAAATACATAATGCAGTCAAATACCAAATGTTTCGATCCGTAATGTACATAACTTTGATTATAGATAGACGGGGAAGTTTTGAAGGAAAGAATATCACTACTTGAAAATATGTACAAGTCACTCCGTTATTCAATTATATATCTCAAAGGGCGAAATAAGAGATTTGTATATTTCAGGGATTCATGCAGTTTAAATAATTTTGAAATATTTTGGATTAAAGGAAAATTTCCCAAAATCACCGAATGTATTTTTATTGTTTAAGCATTCTCATTCTGATATCTAAATAGATCCTTATTCGCTTGCGACCTTACCGCATAATGCAATTGTTCATGCCTTGCTAATAGAAAAAAAACAGAAGAATGCAATCAACTATAATGTGTTAATTGGCGTGAAATGAAATGAATTTGTTGTATGTAAGGAAAATACAATCTTAGATAGATACCTTCGTGTTTATTAGACCGGCTGTCTCGCTTTGAATACTTCGTGTACCAGACCATCAGTGAACATTGAAAGCTTGATCAATCTTCTAGAAGATGGTGCCACAGACTAAGGACAACACAAGACCGCTTCCTGAAAGAGTGAAACCAATACACATAAATGCTTAAGAAGTAAAGTGACTGTGAATGGAATTCAATGGATCTTAGAACACGATGTCCGTTAAAAATAATCATCGTACTCAGAGGATGGAAATCTGCAATGAAAATCGTGTACTTCTGAACGCACAGCTTTTCATTCGGAAAGGACACAAAAAATTGGCACTCTGCGATAATGGGTGAAAGTTACATGGTGACTTTGGGTTGTTGGCCTTGCTAAATGTCAAAATTTGAAGTCAGTAGTCAACATCGTAGCACAAGAGAGTAAATAATCTGCATTCTTAGTCTTTATAGACTGTGGTCTTTTAAAAGCAGATGATTTTAGTCTGAGCATGTCCTTTTGAACTGAAAAGGAAACACGTTAGCGCAGAGTTTCTTGTCGAAGCCATTGTAAGTTGCTTCTAGTTTTCTTGTACTACGCTTCTTATTACTGGCTGTCAAAAACAAATGAGTGCTGGAAGTATGAAGGTGTAGTAGTTAAGCACGTGCTAACCTAAAGCACGGTACCATATCATCCTGAGCGACTGCAGAAACTATATAGGAAGGTTAAAATTTTTATAATATATTCCTTACTTTACATTCAGTTAATTTGCTGTTTAATGGGAATATGTGATATTATCGATGTGGTTGTGGTTGTATGTAGGTGTTATTATGTGCTTATGTGTGTATGAGTGGAGTGCACTGTTAAAAAAATTTCCGTAAATTTACGGAAATTTCTGGCAGCAGTATTTCCAGACATTTTTAGGGTAAATTTACAGAAATTTCTGTCAATTAACGGAACTTTGACATTAATTTTACAGAAATTTGTCTCATATTAAGGAAAAAAAATGTGTATTTTAACAGAATTTTTCCGTAATTTAAAATTACGGAACCAAAAAAAAAGTCCGGAAATATTGCTGCCAGAAATTTTTGAAATATTTCCGTAAATTAACATTTTTTATGTTTTTTGTTTTTTATTGTTATTGTTTTCTCAAACAGATCGTGTACTTCTGAACGCACAGCTTTTCATTCGGAAAGGACACAAAAAATTGGCACTCTGCGATAATGGGTGAAAGTTACATGGTGACTTTGGGTTGTTGGCCTTGCTAAATGTCAAAATTTGAAGTCAGTAGTCAACATCGTAGCACAAGAGAGTAAATAATCTGCATTCTTAGTCTTTATAGACTGTGGTCTTTTAAAAGCAGATGATTTTAGTCTGAGCATGTCCTTTTGAACTGAAAAGGAAACACGTTAGCGCAGAGTTTCTTGTCGAAGCCATTGTAAGTTGCTTCTAGTTTTCTTGTACTACGCTTCTTATTACTGGCTGTCAAAAACAAATGAGTGCTGGAAGTATGAAGGTGTAGTAGTTAAGCACGTGCTAACCTAAAGCACGGTACCATATCATCCTGAGCGACTGCAGAAACTATATAGGAAGGTTAAAATTTTTATAATATATTCCTTACTTTACATTCAGTTAATTTGCTGTTTAATGGGAATATGTGATATTATCGATGTGGTTGTGGTTGTATGTAGGTGTTATTATGTGCTTATGTGTGTATGAGTGGAGTGCACTGTTAAAAAAATTTCCGTAAATTTACGGAAATTTCTGGCAGCAGTATTTCCAGACATTTTTAGGGTAAATTTACAGAAATTTCTGTCAATTAACGGAACTTTGACATTAATTTTACAGAAATTTGTCTCATATTAAGGAAAAAAAATGTGTATTTTAACAGAATTTTTCCGTAATTTAAAATTACGGAACCAAAAAAAAAGTCCGGAAATATTGCTGCCAGAAATTTTTGAAATATTTCCGTAAATTAACATTTTTTATGTTTTTTGTTTTTTATTGTTATTGTTTTCTCAAACAGATCGTGTACTTCTGAACGCACAGCTTTTCATTCGGAAAGGACACAAAAAATTGGCACTCTGCGATAATGGGTGAAAGTTACATGGTGACTTTGGGTTGTTGGCCTTGCTAAATGTCAAAATTTGAAGTCAGTAGTCAACATCGTAGCACAAGAGAGTAAATAATCTGCATTCTTAGTCTTTATAGACGGTGGTCTTTTAAAAGCAGATGATTTTAGTCTGAGCATGTCCTTTTGAACTGAAAAGGAAACACGTTAGCGCAGAGTTTCTTGTCGAAGCCATTGTAAGTTGCTTCTAGTTTTGCTACTACTCTTGTACTACGCTTCTTATTACTGGCTGTCAAAAACAAATGAGTGCTGGAAGTATGAAGGTGTAGTAGTTAAGCACGTGCTAACCTAAAGCACGGTACCATATCATCCTGAGCGACTGCAGAAACTATATAGGAAGGTTAAAATTTTTATAATCTATTCCTTACTTTACATTCAGTTAATTTGCTGTTTAATGGGAATATGTGATATTATCGATGTGGTTGTGGTTGTATGTAGGTGTTATTATGTGCTTATGTGTGTATGAGTGGAGTGCACTGTTAAAAAAATTTCCGTAAATTTACGGAAATTTCTGGCAGCAGTATTTCCAGACATTTTTAGGGTAAATTTACAGAAATTTCTGTCAATTAACGGAACTTTGACATTAATTTTACAGAAATTTGTCTCATATTAAGGAAAAAAAATGTGTATTTTAACAGAATTTTTCCGTAATTTAAAATTACGGAACCAAAAAAAAAGTCCGGAAATATTGCTGCCAGAAATTTTTGAAATATTTCCGTAAATTAACATTTTTTATGTTTTTTGTTTTTTATTGTTATTGTTTTCTCAAACAGATCGTGTACTTCTGAACGCACAGCTTTTCATTCGGAAAGGACACAAAAAATTGGCACTCTGCGATAATGGGTGAAAGTTACATGGTGACTTTGGGTTGTTGGCCTTGCTAAATGTCAAAATTTGAAGTCAGTAGTCAACATCGTAGCACAAGAGAGTAAATAATCTGCATTCTTAGTCTTTATAGACGGTGGTCTTTTAAAAGCAGATGATTTTAGTCTGAGCATGTCCCTTTTGACTGAAAAGGAACACGTTAGCGCAGAGTTTCTTGTCGAAGCCATTGTAGTTGCTTCTTTTGTGCTACTTACCTTTGTACTACCGTCTCCTTATTATGGCTGTCAAAAACAAATGAGTGCTGAAGTAATGAAGGTGTTAGTAGTTAAGCACGGTGCTAACCTAAAGCACGGTACCATATCATCCTGAGCGACTGCAGAAACTATCGGAAGGTTAAAATTTTTATAACTATTCTTACTTACATTCATTTAATTTGCTGTTTAATGGGAATTGTGATAGTTATCGATGGGTTGTGGTTTGTATGTAGGTGTTATTATGTGCTTAGGTGTGTATGAGTGAGTTGTGCCGTGTGCTATATAATGCGGTGATTATCGATGTGAGCTTGTGTGGTAATGGGGCCAGTATTAGTGCACAAGGGAGGTTTAATTTTTTTGTTTGGGAGGCGTTTATGTGAACATTTGTGCAATGAGATTATGCGTGCAGAGATGAATATGAAAGTATGATTTTGGTATTTTTGTAAGTAATCTGTATAATCTGGGAAGTTGTTTTCAACTTGAAGGTTAAAATGGTACATTTGCCATCGGTTGAAACATTTTTAACAACAACAGGAAAAAGAAATGTTTTGTCAAGCTTTACTTGAGATAAGATTCATATAAGATTCTTCTGCGACTGGTACATTTGATAGTCTGATGTACATTCATTCCATTCAACCCGATCTCAGCAACGACACCCATTGTTGTCATTTAATTCATCATACCTAATCACGCTCGTAAAAGAAATTCTATCTTTGATAACAATTGATATAAACTTTCCCCATGTGTCTTCCTTAAAATGTGAAATAATTGAACGTATTGCCCGTCTTTCTTGGATTTCTTGAACTTTATCGCATGTGATAAACATTATGCACTAATCAAATGCAAATGGAAAATGAAATTTGAAAGGCATGACTCACTGGGTAATTATCAATCAGTTCATGATATGCACAGAGTTATAATTCAAGATGGAGTTGCAGTTAGTTGTGATCGTCTTCAAGAATTACCCCGATACTTAGTATTTCCAAATTACTCTGGGTGGGAGATACTTACCTCCACCTCACCTCCAGTTAAAACTCTACAACCAGGAGTATTTTGGAGGGAACACCACCAAGTACCAAAAAATACTTAGGGTGCTTTTAAACTAAACAGCAACTGAAAAACAATCTAACCACAAGAAGCAAAATCAAATGCAGTTTTTTTTTAATTCGGAGATTTCACATCTCTCGATTGCGCTTGTTACTGGAAGATAGCTTAATTGAGCACTTCTACATGGATGTCTAGGATATAGATGAGTACGCGGTTTCCGCATTTTCAACAGCGCTATACGCACTACCAAATTATCGTCCGCGATTTTTTTTATATATATAGTAAAGCATAAAGTCACATTTTTTGTATTTTGTATGAATGAATCCACTTCAACAATTTGAATTGGTTACAAATTACAACTAGTTAGCAAACTTTTCGTGATACGGGCACAAGTTCATGCACTAAACCGGTGTCTTGTTGTGAAATTTAATGGAAAAATGCTGTTTCAAGGTATAGATTTTTAAAGTTTTTTCTTTATCTTGTTGACTCCATCGATTAAAGAGACGGTTTATAAGACAGGCACGCTATGAGACACCATTATCCTCCTCCAACCCTTTACTTCTGGGGGGGTGGTTCCTGGCGATAAAGATCAAAGTGAGGTAGTGATTTTAAAGAGAGGTGGGTTATAGATTATCGGCACTTAAACAAAAAACTGGGCACGATGCGCGCCCTTCAACATAATCATATTGCAGGTACGTACACATTCAGGTGCGAGGACCTATATACGCTGCAATCAACTAATCCTTAATAATTATTCTTCCACTTAGCCGAAGGAGAAGTCTGCTACTTGGTTTTTAAAGGTTACAGGGTTTAGGTGTGCATGCTGCATTGCACTTGACATAATTATATTAATTTACAGATTTACACTGCGTTTGCACAGTAATAAAACGAAAACGCTTGAATACTGTAACAAAACCAAGGAATTTAGTGCAGCGGCGTTCTTCTGCTTTGAGGAGTGTTAAACATCTGTTTGTCCAGGACCAAATGCTAAAAACTTTACAAAGTTAACGCACGAAACATTTTAAATTTGATGCACTGCGTATCTCATTTTCGGTTGTAAAAACATGATATGGATTTTTTAGAACTTATTTGGATAATATTTGGAAAGATCATATGGAGAAATTCCGTAAGTTATGTTGCATAGGCTAGCACTACCAGCGAATAATGAAGCCCCCAGCATCGCAGATCGAGATTATGCACAATAATCCAAATAACTTTCACTCTCATTTAAAAATTCTTTTCCATATTTTAGGGAAAATAGTCATTGCTTCTACCGGTAGTTTATTGCCAGTTATTTTTTAGAACAACTTAATAAATCAGTAAATAACAGTGATGACATCATCAATCGACGCTTTGCGCACGCGCGCCGCTGGAGGGCACCTATTTTTAATTTTGACATTTCAAAAATATTACTTAATTTCGTTCGTTGGTGTTGAAGGCTTCATTACTGCCATTGTTGATCTATTTCCAAAACATACCTCTGAAAAGGTAACGAAGAGAGTATTTTGCAGCCAGCTACTGTTGCGTTTTTTCTGGTGGGATGAGTAGCGTTCGTATGTGGGTATCTCTCCTACAGCTTTATTTGCAAATAAGTAGAGTTACGGGAATTATAAAAACTGTTGCGTAGATGATGAAACGAAAGGGGAAAGAGAATGGCCACTCAGAGGAGAATTAAAACTGTGAAGTGCCCCAATACATTATGCTAGGAATTGATATAAATACGACCATAAAAACGTTCCAAGTACGTGAACCGTACATACGCATAATTTTCCAGTTTGGTATAATTTATGGGTAAGTGTAGGCTAACTTTGTCATCTCAAGCGGATATCCTGCATAGAAAAATATTAGAACAAGTGATTTAGCCCATACTACAATCAATACCATCTTTAAAAATATTTTTGACGTTTAAATTGGTGAAAAACTTAAGAAAACTTATAATATAGGGTGTGTGACTCATCACTGCCACCCTCATTGTTGTGCACCTGACAATACTTCTTGGCAGATTTCTTTAAAAGCAGAACATGTAACTCACATAACTAGTTGTACAGATCCTTGCGTTTGTTGTTTTCTATAGACCGTATTCAATAGCCAAGCCATGTTGGGGACAAATTAGACGCATTCCAGTATACAATAATCACCGTCAATGTCCTGTGCAATCCTAAACATGGATCGATTTACAGCTTAATGCTAAAGTCGTGTCCACACGACGTTATTTACCGGTATTAACTAATACGATGGAATTAAAAAAAACAAATCCACTAATTCCCCTCACGCCTATTGTACCCTATTGTAATCGTCTCCAACTGCGGTCGGACCATAAGTCACTTAATATCGGACCTAAATCGATCGGTTATAGTGTTTGATATAAATTTGCCGTGTGAAGAGACACTCTATCGGACTTAAAACTAGGGCTTTAATTAAGTCCGACGATTAATGCGAAGAGAGCAGGCGTAAAGTCCGCGTCGTAAACTTACGACGGTATTAGGTAAAGTACGTGTGACATGCACGAACCGTACGCTCTGTCGGACTTAACTGTGACCAGTGTTAACAAAAACAAGTAAGAACATGTATACTGACAGATTAAGAGGTGGGGAAGGAGTTTGACCTAAAGTGACTTATGTCCGACCGCATGGAGACGATTACAATAGGTACAAAAGGGCGGGAGGGGATTATTGGATTTGTTTTTTTAATTCCATCGTATAGTTATACCGGTAATAACGTCGTGTGGACACGAACTGTAGTGTAGTCCTGGAATTATGTATGCATCTTGTCCCACCAACATGTCTGGTGGCTGGACGTCATATTGAAACGGTCTATTAGACATATTGAACTGAGAGATAAGATGGCCCAATCTAGCGCTCTCAGAATCACAATATTCTATTATTAGAAAAACAACAACAAAAAGCGACAATATGCACGTTGTATGTAGTTGCTGCGCTTGCTTCAAAAGGAATCTGGCTAGGATGTAGGGACAACAAGGGTGTTGGAACACCTCTAAGACAAGATGTGGTCATATAGAAAAAAAACAAAAGCGATGATTAATGTAGGTATAACATGTATAATGTGAGTTGCTGTCATGCTTTTAAAGGAAATTTGCAAAACATCTGGGAAGACACACCGTAACATTGCACCAAACCTTATGGTTATGTTTGATTTGAAAATAAATAAAAAACTTAAAAATCTTTTTTTTTAAGGAATGGAAAGCGATTGTTATTATGGGCTTAAATCAGTATTTCGAATATTCTTGCTATAGGACATCCACTTTAAAACGTGTGGGCTTTGTTTCGTTGTTAACATCCAAAGGAGAGCGTTCCTGTTGCGTTTTGTGTTTTAAACCACAAACTGTATTTTGGACCCCTAGAATTGGATTGTTAAACATGGCGGGTGATTAGGCGATTATATCTGATAATGGACAAGAAAATAGGGTAGTGAAATTGCAATTTGTGGTATCCAGAGGGATCAATTCGTAACATCGGGTAGTCTGCTTTTACGGAAAAAAATAAGAAAGATTGTGCAACATAGATTGGACATTTTTTCAGCGTAAGAGTTAAAACCCAACAATTCCCCCTATTGGTAATGAACAAAAATAGCTGCAGGTAAAGACCCAAAAAGTAACGCGGGGGGGTTCATGTCTAAATACCCCAAAGTTACAAACCATTGGTCTATGCACGAAAACAAAGTGATTTCAATAGTCTGTTTTTTTTTTTCTGCCAAATTTTGAAACCTTTCTTGACTCCTTTGACAATATCACCAACACCATGTCCTTTTACGAAAATGTGTCACCGTTGCATCTGAGAATTATTACAAGGTTACAATCAAACCATGCATTAAGTGTGTTACTTCATGCGGGAAGAGAGCGGTCTTAACTGAATGGCAATCATATGGATATACCTTTATTGCAACATTCTAAAAAGGAGAGGCTTTTCTTATATGGTCATTGTGTGGCAATATTGGATTCGCAAATGGGCCAAAGAAGGGTATCAAATTACGGAAGAAGAAAGAAACGAAACTTTGATTATAAATTATGTTTTCGTAAAGACTAATGGTTTGTAACCTATGGGGTATTTAGACATTGCTGCGTACTTTTGGGTCTAGATCGTTTAAAATAAGGGACAGTGTTGCAGTTGTAGAAACTTAGTAATTATCGGCCAGGAAAAAGGTGAATAATAGGGGGCAATCGATTTCGTTGACTCTTCACGCAACCATTAGTTTCACGTTTGGAGCCCGGCACGGTGGCTCCTGAGGACGATATCTGCTTTCACACCGGCTTTAATATGTTGAAATCATTGGGTGAAAACGGGATCCGAAGATTTAAAAAATCAAAGGGGTCCAAGTTGTTAATCGCAAAGGAGGAGCTTTTCCGACGCCAAATGGGCTGGTGACTGCGTCAGCTCGTTTTAATTCGAAGAAACCCTGTTTGTTTTTTTATTTAGGGGGGGGTGCAGTACTCCTAAGCATAGAGAAAAAAACAAAACATATTCAACAAATCTGTTTTTAGTCTGAAAGGCGAGGTGGATGCGGGGAAGTTTTCATGGGGGTTAAGCAACAAGTGAGAGTAAAGAGCGTGTCTTTTTTGAAGGTTGGTGTATACCTATGTCTTATGTAGTGTCAGATGATTGTGTATGTTATTTGATAGTGGGAAACACTTCCCCCATTGGGGTATTGTTTACTATGTATCTGGAATGTCCTGTCAAAAGAACAAAAAATAAGTGCATATTCATTGCATTTCATACAGGGGTGGCATCTGATTTCAAACTTTGCATTAATACTCGGATAGTGGTACGGCGTTATTTGGTGGCCTTTTTGAAAGTTAGCTATAGGATGAGGTGTAAGGTACAAGTCTTTTATAGTAATAATACTAAAGTCAAAAGAAATGTTTAATTTTCATCACCGTTTGGGCTTTTGGACGAGTGCTATAAAGCCTGAAGGAAGTGTAACACCAATAAAACCTAGAACAGAGCATTGTGTAGATCATTTTAACTAATTAGTTCTCCAGGGAGACAAGGATGTGATATTATTAATCTTTCCTGGAGAAAGGCCCATCGCAAAACAAGTGTTGAAAAAAACCCATTGTGCGCTTGGTGAATTCGAACCGAGACCCTCCTATTACTAGCACGGGCGCGTAACCAACGGTGTTAGCACGAACAGGTGTCCATCGTTTTCCTAGCGGATAGCATCAGAACGTTATAGTAACATATACATATATAGCATTGTGTAGTTTTGGGACGGGTATTATTTGAGGGAGATGTTTTAGTTGTCATTAGGTGTCTTACTTTCATAGTATAATACTTTTTGAAAGAAACTTGGCGGTATGATACGACGATATGTACATCGTAAGTTCATGACATATATCAAACTCTTTTTACAGGTGCTGACAGATTTTTACGGGATTGGTATGGCATGTTAAACTTCCGCTTTGGTTTCGTATGGTTTAAGATATGTTGGAAATATTTAACACCAATTTTTACTGCCGTAAGTACATATATAAAACACGTAGATAAAACATATTTCGGTTTTAAATAAAATGAAATAATAAAATAATATCCTTAGAATGCCAGTTACAAAATATATTGCCACTTTGCACAGGAAATGACATGGATGAATCGAAATGATTGTGACGATTTCCTGATGGCAGCGTATGATAATAATAATAATAATACTAGTAGGCAACAGCATCGTGATCTTGTAGAAATGGCGCTTTATAAAAACAAAAAACGTGTAGGCCCTATTGTTATTTTATTAGACATGAAGTCACACGTGATCTAATGCCAATATCATTTGTTCATCTTTTCTCCCTTGTGTTATAGGCTGTGTGCATCTTTTCGTTAGTAGAATATGAGGCCCTTACATATCATGGCTACGTGTATCCAAATTGGGGTTACGCTATAGGCTGGTTCTTTGCATTGTCGTCAATGCTCATGGTGCCCTTCTGGTTCATATTCAAATTGGTTACAGCAGAGGGTACTCTAAAAGAGGTACGTATTCTTGGTTTTCTGTCAATGACATTAATACATCTTAAAGCAATAATGGCACATTTTTGAAGAGCGCTCCCAATTTTCAAAATTTGATATTTTGTCACAGTGACGTTGGTGATTGTACTCGATTCATCTGACCCCGTACCATTCTTGCGGAGGTGAAAAATTCAATGAGGTGAAGGGACTCCTGTATACCCGGATCGCTTAGCCATCACTACTTAGGCTTTGTTAACAGCCCCGTTTATCAGGGCGGCCTGGGTGGCTCAGTTGTTAGAGCATTCTGTGATCAATACTCAGGCGTGGATGTCCAGTATTTTTCCAGGGTGTTCACGCTTAGGCATGTTGCGTATGTCAATGTTAAATAATTGTTCCCAATGTTCTAGTATGCGATGCGTGTTTCTTTCTCATTCAACCACTTATTAACAATTATGCATCTATTTCTGCGAGACAGAAATTGTTTAACCTTTGTCTTAAGTTACCCTTAGAAGACCTTTATCCTCTTTTTTTGAATTGACTATTTATATCATGAACAGGTTAACTCTATGTTATAAGCATATCAAAACGTTGAGGACACAAAACCCATATCAGTTCCTTGAGGACGGAAAACCATTTAAAAATAGCAGTTTTTTTGGCATTCTGCCAAACATTGAAAATGTTACATTCAGTCCGAAACGTCGCGTTTTTAAATATAAAAAACTTGAGAATTCATTGTATTTAATGGGAATAATCAAAAACGATATAAAACTTTCTTGTCTCGTACCTTTAACAACAATTTACAGAGGTGGGTACTTCTCACAACTCCAGAGCTACCTCCCGATCACCAGGAACGCAAACAGTCCAACGAGGAGGATGGAATCAATGCCTATGACATGGGTACAGCACCTAATGAACCGCCTCCGGCCTACTACGTCGAAACAGCCGACAAGGCGGTATAGCAGACACAGAAGACACTAAACTAGAACTACAAGAGTATACCGATCAAAATCGGCATGAGGGATAAACTCGTGTGCCTCTACTGCTCATGCACAGTGGACTTTTGCATAGGGCGAATTCAATTTACTCTCATTGTCACCTGCTCCGACGAACAATGCAAAGCGAGAGGGGGTTACTGAACATTCCTAATACGGGTGTCTGAAGGGAAGTTACACTCAACAGACACACGAATGTGCGTTACTTTGCCTTATCATGCTTACGCTATCTTAGTTGCGATGAAGTTTGATAGATAATGGATTGTTAAGTTGCTTAATCAAATTCACATTTTGTGCCAAATATAATTTGTTATTGCAAAGTTGTCAAAAATCAGGGAACCAAAAATGTAATTAATATATGTATACATCATTTTTTCCTATTAACTTAGAGATTCAGACTATTTTTTTTTTAATTTGATCTGTGTCGTTTAATCAGCTTAAAAGAAAGTTTTTACACCCCAGGACTTAAAACTTGGGTTCAGTAAAGAATTTGTGAGCAACTTTATTGGTGCTCGACATTCCAGAGCTTATTTTGACATTTGGTAGGAATTGAATAAATTTTGATGCTTGTATAAGCCTAATCGGCATTGCAAATACGCAGTGCACTGTGGGAAGGTTTGACACTTTTAGTACTCCTGCCCTTTGACCTATCAAGTTATTGTGGTAATATTTATGTATTCCTAATTTATGCCACCAATATTACAAACAAAATATGCGTCATACTTGTATTTTGGGATGAACTTCCAGTTTAACACAACGAGAGAATAATTTAAGCATTTTGGAAAGTAGAAAAAGCATTTCTTCCGGAAATATTGACGGGGTAAAAGGTCAGGAGCCCTATATAGTAACGGAAGTTACAATGCCGATTCGGCTTATTCTTCAGACTTTGAATTCCTCTGCATGCAGAGAACCATGCAGTTAGGTTCAACGATATCAGGATTTTTCAACATGTAAAAAACTGAGTCTCTTGGTTAAATTGAACACGCAGATAGTGCCGTCATTGACATGCTTGTTGTCAATATTTTGACGACAAGACGCTTGTTCGGTACGTGTATAAAAGTTAAAAAAAAACGCGCCCGCCATATGTGTACAATCCATACACAAATAAAGGTAAATACAAAATGACAGGTACAACCGGTCACTGCATTCAAGGCGGATTTGTTTTATGTTCGATTGATGTATATTAACCAAGTAATAATTCGTTCCATGTCGACATCGGGATGACATTTTACCGAAATGTCGACATAAAAACATGCACATGACGGCACTCGTCAAAATATTAGTAATATATGTCTATCAAATTCATTGTATTGTGACACCGTGAGTCAAAAATCAGATTTGTAAACAACTTTTATACTAAAAGTTGGCTTCAAAACGATAGAATCTACTAAATTAACGTTGTTATATGATTTTTATTAGAACGAGCCTCATGAACTACTTTTCTGATACTTTTTGGAAACTGCAAAACAGTGGGGTGATATTACTTCCGGGGAAGGTTGCAATCGATTTCTCATAAAGGATTGGGGTAGAACAAGTCGGTCAATCAGGATAATAACATGAAAAAGTGTATTATTAGTAAAATTTAATATATATATAAATATTGTAAATACATTCAGCTCTGTGTGAGTGTGTGTATCAATGAGGAACTCATTGTACCGTGTATAAATTGCGTGTATTTTTAAATGAAATCTCGGGTTTTTAACTTTTCGATGCAAAGCGTCTTGTTTGATGTATTTTGTTTGTTGTTGTTGGTACATGTATTATTATTATAGTCCCCCGCCACATAATTGCGTGAGGGGGGAGGGGGTTAGAAATAATCATGATAACAGTAGGGCGTCTGTCCGTGTTTCCGGTATTTTTTTTTATTGTAAACACAGTATCTTGAAAGTTAATGGGTAGATATTTTATCTTTATATCATATATTTATATAAAACTCGGTAAATGGAAGATGGGTCTTGGGTCAGAGCTCACATATGGTAATTTTTTTACAAGTCCTGAAATAAAGGTTGATATTATCTATATATAAAATACATACCATAATTTACTTTATAATTCACTACTTAACACACCAAATGTTCCCGAAGTTACCCAAATCCCGCCCAAATCCCATATCCCCTTATAAATGTGTTCAAATGATGAACACAGATCAATTTTACTTCGCCTTCCAGTGCAGCACTTGCCTGTAGTCGAGGACAGAATTAGCCAACTTTGGTTCTAAACGCGAATTGGCTTGAGTGTAAATTTGGGCAGAACATGTTCGATCAAGAGATGATTTTAAAATGTGAAATTTAAAAAAAAACAATATGCTTCATATAAGCTTCATTTTTCGGCTTTTCCACTCACGGGCATGATAATTTGCGTATGCCTCATATACGCCTGGCTAGCCGTTTTTTACTTTATCATCGTCAGTTGTGCTTCTTTCGTTCAACTTCCATCATATTTAAGTTATTTCCAGATAGTTGAATATTCATAAACAGTAATGGACAATTGTAAACAAGAAAACCTCGTGTTAGAAACACCCCAGAGAGTACAAATAGGGACAAACAAGACGTATAGAATTGATTACTCCAAGAAACGCGCATGTGATTATCTGATTACTGTGTTGCTTAGATCATGCATGTTGAGAATTTATAGTAAACTATAAATGTATAGTCAACTATAATATTTTACTCTAATTGACTCCATGGTTAGATTCAATAACGATTCGACCAAGTACGTGAGTGATTCTATACCTCTAGCTCTGGAAAGCCTTAATTTAAATCACCTACGATTATTCAATCACTATCTGACTATAGTTATGATCACATTAGAGGTCTATTCAGTCCCATCAACTTAGACACCAAATGGTCTTGTCCTCGACTGCAGTGCTAAGTTCCACATTCAGCACCACCCCATCATTCGCTTATTGAACCAGGCAACAGGCGGGGGATCTTGAGGTTCGCAAAGCAAGTTATTGCTAATTTTGTATTGCCAGTAGACTGTATAATATACTTATTTGGTTAGTGTGTGTGTGTGTTCTTACATTTGCCAGTGTTCTGAAAAATTCACAAAAACAATACAGGGTGTTTCCTCCCGTTCATAAAAATCTCGCAACCAAAGAAAGACAATGCAGTCAGGAGATGGTCTTCCATCAGATTTGTAAATAACATCCGTCCGGCTTGTCAATCACAATTGCGATTGAACAATAAATATAACAAACCTAATAAGGTTTTATTCCAAAGATATAAACAAATAGCTGATATAAGATGATGATTTGATGATATTGCCAAAATATTTCAAATTCCTGTTAACCTTTTCAGCGGTGTTATCACATTATGCATTGACAAATATGAACGATCACGCACAAGAAAAAATGTTTAAAGCTTTAAACAACCTGGGTTGTTTAAGTATATCGTTGTTTAAGAAGGATACCTAAACAACTCCGGTTGCTTTGAACTTTTAACAACGTTTTTTGATGTGTGAGAAAAAGAAAGTGACTAATGCAGTATGAAAGTAAAATCCATCCAACGCTGTGATTTTTTTTTGTGTATAAACAAGGTGTTGTCTTTAGACACAATGACGAACAGTTTTTTTGTTTTTAATGTGCTTTAGTTCCAAATGTGATTTAATGATGTGGATGTCTTTATTTGTAACAACATCCTGCTATTTGGATGGCATTGAAGTTGTCCAGTAATTAATCTCTCCAGGCTAAACATGATTTAAATAATTGCAAATGAAAAACAGTTTTCATTTGACAACATCAAGGAGTACGAGACGCCAACTAATTTGAGTTTGACATTACTTCAAAAATAAATACTCAATGTCTCCTAAGGCTGTTTTTGAGAGAACTATTTTCTTGTAAGTCATAGACGACACCAAGTAGGTCATGCCTAAAATACTTGTCTCCACTTCGTAGACATGTCCAGCCTATTTAGACCAGTTTTGAGACGTGATATTTTTACATTATTCTGGCAAGGCATGACTTAAAGATTAGTGACCTATTTGTAAAGTAATCAATTTGAATAAACAATTGGCGTTTTTAAAGTTTTAATTTGGTTAGAATATAAAAAATATGCAACTAGAGAATGCGAACAAAGGTTAGTATAGAGGGCTCTATGCAATCTACTCTGCGTATTGTTTTTGTAGGGTGTATTTTTAGAAGATATTATTGGAACAGATAAAGAAATTCGACATGGTACTGATGGTACTCTCACTGAACGTTTAACCTATAAATGTCGGTTTTTGTTTAGTTTTGTTTTAATGGAAATTTTGCAGCTTGATATTTTGTGCAGTACAGTGCAACGCAGCTTTAAAAAAATTGTGATGCAAAAATGTTTTGCGGACGCAAATAGTATATATGAGGCAGCCTGAGGTATTACCTTCGTTTTTCCCCTTCCACATGCTGAGTGTTTTTTTTTCGTTTGGTATTCCATTTGTTTTTTTATTTCTATCTCGTGGGACCAATATATCTTACCACAGGCTGGCCCTCCTAAGCTCAACATTGTTTGGCATCATTGTTTGGGAATTTACCTTATTTTTGGGTATGGCATACGCCTTATTCAATTCATGGTGGTTCTATACGGGTAACACAGAACTTGTTCGGATTTTACAGACGCAATGTTCAAATCCTAAACACATGGGATCCTGTATAACCCAAAAAGCAGTGGGAAAGGTTGAATATGTTCTGGATTTGAACATTGTAACAAGTTTTTGTTTTTTTAAAGTCTGACTCAGAGATTTCGAAATATTTTTTTTGTATAATAATGAAAAATAGTCAACTACAACTAAAGATGTTAACTAAAATGCACAATTCCGAAATTTGAGATGAATCGGATTTTTCGTTTTGATGCAATAAACATTTATGTGTAGTATTACGTCCCATAGGATACTGTGTATATAACAAAAATTCCGGATCCGGAATTTTATAACAAAGTTGTGATTTTCTATACGAAGGAATTTAAGCTTAGCAATTTCACACAGTGATTAGTATGTGGACAAGCATTATGTACATGCAAAAACACGATTTTTTTGGAAATTGAGGGCGCCCTCCTCAGGAAATCTCTGAGTCGGCCTTTAAATCCTAAATACTATCAGTTTACGGTGTGTGTAGTTATCACCGAGCTTATTTGTGTGTGCCGCGAGCTACCAAATGCTTTCTATTATATTTACGAGTAAAATTGAGTGTTATTATTTGATAACTGGTGCTGTACTTTGAGAGGTTAAGTATAATTGTAAGGCGAATAAAACTATTTAAATTCCTTCTGTTCACTTTGTATAAATTGTGTGCGTGTTTAACAAAATGCCTTCCTTAAAACTATATTACAGTACAGACTTCCTCAAGGTGGCATTTGGAAAAAATCAACCTAAACAGGTTTGTACTGTAATAGTCCAATAATTTTATGATTTGACCCAAACAAATTGCAAAAGAAACAATTTTGGTGTTAATATAATGTGAAATTGTCCAAAAATAATATATTAAAAGTTTACCAAAATCAACCTTGTGGAACATGTAGAAATAAGGGGAAAACCTTTGTTCATGGGAAAAAAGTATAGTTGTTTGCCCTATCTATGATATATATTTTTAGTACAATAGGCACATAGCAGTTTCATTCTGGGGGTAAAATTAACAGAATGGTCCGATTTTGTTCAAACTGGTTTTAAATATGTTGGTATAACACGTATATAAACTTAACACGTATTTGTCCCCGATTTAGTATGTTTGTTTGGATTAATTTCGAACAAAAGTGCGTTAAAAAACTGCTTAGCATGATCTATAAGGTAACTATGTCATGCAATTTCTGTCGGATGTTGTTCTTTCTTTTTTGGCTGAACTTGTTGTTTGCCTAATATCTTGTCAGGACAGCCAACTTGATTCTTTTTATGGCAGGTTCCGAGACTACTTACCATGCTATGCTACATGGCCATCATTACCACAATCAGCTGCTGGCGCTGTTCCTATTCAAGCCTCTCTGCTGACACAAAGAAATAAATAAACATAATAATGCGTGTATTGCAATTTTAGGATTCGTAGCCACGTTATACATTTTACCCCTAATACTACCCTTGTGTACATTTTTCCATAAGTGTTCCATGATTTCACATAATCAAAACTGCAATGAAGTGAGATCTGATGACGCGTTAGTCCGCATAACGTTTGCAGGTTCAATGTTATGTTTGACACAATACGACGCTCCTCGAACAACCGTACTAGTACAAACACGTCCAATTTCCTTCTTCATGTAATACCCACGCACTACAAAACTACCGAGTAGACACTGATTACCTACCCACTAGATGTACAACTCGCCGGCCAACAGTGGCGTAACCATCGGGGGGGGGGGGCAGGGGCGCAGCCCCCCAACGAACCCTGGCCCCCCCCCCCGCATCCCCCCAATGAACTGGACCTTTTGTACAGTGTCTATGGAAACGGACCCAAATTAGCCCCCTCAAAAATGCCTTGGCCCTTCTGCCCCCCCCCATTTGTAAAGGTCTGGTTACGCCACTGCCGGCCAGGATTTTGTATTTTGGACGCATAGACGGATAGTGGGCATACTTGTGTTTCAGGGCCCACTCTTCTCTTGCCAATACATTACAATAAAGCTATATACTTTTATACGTGAATATTTTGGCGGGAAGTAGGCCGTTAACACGATATTGCCAGAGAGGGTACACACAGCGGCTGTCTCCACCGTTGCGGAGTAGCTACGTGGTTACACCGGCTCTCAGCTCAGCGCGCGCGGTATTTCTCTTGGACAATTTTTTTTTTTTTTAATATTTTTGTATGTGTTCGTATTTTTATTAAACGTGCACGTATTTGTGTTTCTTGATGATGTCCGATTCGAATTTCGTGATGATTTCCCTCACAAGTGATCAAAAAATGCTAAACAGTGACCAAGTGTATAACGCCCTCATTTCGTCCGCTATCAAAATGGCGTTCTAGTAACTGCGGAGTAGCTATGTGGTAGCTGCGTGTCTACTCCGGTACTGTCTACACCATCCAACTTCTCTCCACCTGGCGGGCAAATACAGGGTAGCTATTGGGGTAGGTGCTGTAGACGCACCACTGTATACCTAATAACTGTACTTTGCAAGCCCAATCTTGCAGCTACTGCATCGCAACTAGCCCAGTGTGACTGTGCAGTAGCTGCTGCAGTAGACACGGTGTAGCTGTCGTATATACCACGTGAGTTAGAAAACGGCCGTGAATTTTGTAACACCATGTCATCGTGTCCGGAATAGAGCGTAACATCACATGGGACACTTTTAAGTTCGACGGCTTCAATGATTCGCGAATTTAGATTCCAGGTTTCATTGTGTTATATTGGCGAAGGTTCGTGACGTCATCAGCCATATTACATTGCATTCTGGGGTATGTGAAATCGGTGAACAGAGAGCGCTTTGTTTTCTATTAGCAGCCATCTTTTAGGGCCAGACAATAGAGTCACTTGGACATACATGACTAATGGAATGTGGTCCAGGTGCAAAGTAGAGATGCGTAGTCCATAGATCACTTCCACCTAAAAAATGACTGCTAATCTGAAACATGGGTAGGTATTGCTGGACCATATGGAATTCTGGAAGAGGTTTTCCTATGAATATGGACTCTGGGTAAAAAAAAATCAATAAAGCAGGTAACTTTTGATCAATATGTGTGTTTTTGGACAATTGACCTTTGAAGAAATGTTTGTGGATATTCATGTTAAAGGGGCATTTCGTGATCCGCAACCTCGTCCCCTCGACCTCCTTAAAAAAAGTTGAGATTATTATATCATCTGAACCGTTAGCCTTAGTTATCCACGTGTACCTAATCTTACGTGCAAATTCGGTCGTATCTGTAAGAAATTCGCAATTTTGTATTTTAAGTCCGTAAACGGACAGATATTACAGCACAGTGGTCTATGAGACGTGGGATACAAGCAATTGCTCATATCACAAAACCGCAAGATCGGGATCGGCTCAAACTTTGTGAGTAAGCTTTTCTCAATGATTTCTAGTGAACAATGAATAAAATAGAAGGTGCTGGAATCACAAAATGCACCTTTAATTGCGAAGAGTATATTATTTGCATAAAGATGAAAATTCATCATTTCTACAGCATCAATGTTAGGTATTTATACTATATACACCTTGAAATATAAATGTGTCCAGTTGAGTGATTTTAAGCATTTCATTTATTAAATAGTCGATAAAATCTGTGCATATCTTTGAAGTGGAAATCGGTAGCACGTCAACTTAAAAATTTATACAGTGGTAAAAGGGGTGTGGTGTCATGCCCATAACTTGTAATAGACTAGTATATGTTTTGCTTTTGATCAGTGATGCGTCTATTATACTTTCACTTTAAATATTTTCTTTAAGCTCACAAGTTTCCGAAATAGTAAGGGCACTGGTGTATGAAGATCGTCCATCTGTAAGGAATCGAAAAATATTTGGTTGTTGTTTTCAGCAGTATACAGATCATTTTAAAAACAATGCCAATTTGTACATAGAAACTGTTCATGTCAGTGGAGTTGTTTGAAACATAATTATCAATAAAGTTTTTAGTCGCAATATCAAAAAAAATATAATAGGCCCTGGGGTAGATAATGAATGTTGTAGGTCTGGAACTTTAATTTATTACAAAAAACACGACCAGATTAAGATTGGTTTTAGCAATGGTTATGAAATTCCGGTTCCAGATGTGAAAAAGTGCCCATGTAAGAAGCCCTTTCGCAATTCTTACTATGCAGTCCGACTTTTGGCTAGTAGAGTACAGTCCACTTCCTGTGCGCGGCTATCCCTGTACAACTTAAATGGGCGTTCCCTTCATGGTTAGATGATTGTCGGCAAATTGCACAGCTGCTATTTCACTGTGATGGTGAAAACCAGTGTAAGAAACTTGTGAGTCCCGCATGAGAGAGTCCTAGCTACCATGGCAACATACACGGAATTAAACGCGTTAACCTTTAGGGCGATGCTATGGATATTGGCGATGAAATAGGTGATGTGCATCATTACACAATGGAGAAACACAATAGTGCGGCAAGGGGCGTATCAAAAAGAAGTATTAAACAGGCAAAAACAAGCCTTAAAAAGAAAATATATGATTATTTGGCATATTTGAATTACACGCAATTAGTATCCCGAGATCTTTGTCAAAGGAGTGCAAAAAATAGTTGGAGTGTGACAATCGTGGAAAGTTTATGGTATTTCCGCAAAACCAAAGACAAAATTGCTGTGCGCAAAGTTAAACCAAAGAACAATGCTGCTGCGCCAAACGTTATCAAACTCATAAATATCAGAATCATATTCATATCAAACTTTATTTCAAGATCATCGTACAACAACCAAAAGGAGACATTTAAAAAAAACATGATATTGAGGACATAATCAAAAGGCAACCATTGCAGTAATTGATAAGTTAAATCTGTTCTTCGAATCATTCACACTTAATCCTCCATGTCCCCCCTTTTCCCCTCCTTTCCCCTTACACTCTGTGGATGCACACACCTTGCATTAATCAGATGGAGTCCCGGTCTTCATTAAGGCTCTGTCTTGTTGACCCAATATCAACTTCTGCCGTGATTCTACAGCTCATTAAGGTCTGCTGGAGTAGTCGTCAAAACTCTGGATTTGAGGTATCCCCACAAGAAAAAAATCTAACAGAGTCAGATCGGAGATCGTGATGCCACTACAATTGATGGTTCAGGGCAATAATCCGATCTCCCCACAAACTCAGCAAGGCGATATGTCACAGGTTCGTCTTCTGTGGGGAAGCACACCATCTTGTGCCACACGCTCGTTGAAACTGTTTGAAGAAGACGGGTTCTGAGCGTTCATGCCAACACAATACCCATGATTCGAAACCCATGAGTGGTTCTGCACAAACAGTATTTGTACTTCGGGTACAACAACAGTCAGAAAATCGTGTATGATTGTCGTACATGACTGATTTTGAGACTGTGATTGAAAAAGGATACCAATGTACAAATCAAATAAAACGACCAAATCTACATAATTCGACAGTTATGATACTTTCAAACTGTTTACTTCTTTTGATACACCTGTACATCAAAATAGGACTCGCCAGTTCGTGACACCGGGAATTCTAGAAGTTCAACAGGATCAAATCCGAAAACCGTCGTTATTTGCACATTATTGGCATCCGACAGATGATTCCAAGGTTGCATGCTACAATAAATTGAAATGGAATGCATTCGGTACAGGACAGGCAGGGTAGGTTTATTTTAAAAATACCCCGCCAAATGTTAGTTCACATTTTGAACAGAAACACAAAGTCGCACGTTGATAATCAATGAGGCATGGTAGTGCAAGAAAAGTAATAAAAAAATGGTTTGACTCAAAATATTGCCACAGAAACAATTTGGCGTTGTTATACTTAGAAATGAAAGTCAAAAAAGGGAATAGCCACTATCAATAGGAAGATTAAAATTATAAAAACCATTCGCGCATGCCCAGAAACCCAATTACAATGGAACTTAGAATGGTTTTTTTTTTTCTCTCTTTTTCCTTTTTTTTTTTTTTTTCCCTGTACGGACCAAGTGATTGATTGATTGATGATCGATTGATTGATTTTAAGCATTGGCAAAAACACAGGCAAGAGCCCAATAGTGTGCTACAGCACTAAATTTAAAGGGAATATTTAACACCCAAACGAACAAAGGGAACTAAATAGAAGTAAACATAATGTAAAAAGACAAACAAAAAAGAATGATAAAAACACTTAACGTGGAGTGCTTGACAGTGCTTTGAAAGCAGGAAAGGAGGCACGATGAAAACTTCGCCGTTGAACATACTTAAATTAGTTCCCTGATCCGCTTAAATCCTTCAGTCCTGAAAATGTATGCACGTATCCGCAATGTTCGTTAGTTATGAATGAGGGACGGGATTCAGTATAAAGCATAATTAATGAGCATTAAAGATAGCGGTCCCGATCGGGCTTCTTCAACCCGGGCGGCATGCAGAAACAGTCAAAATTTCGAAGGGCTGAATCTATGCATAATTGCAAACGACCACCAAGTTATTACAACCGAGCACAGTCAAATATGGTACAGTATAGAGTTCAACCTAAGGATTTTCCTGAAAAAATGTAGTTATGAGAACATGTTTGAAAGCTGATTAGAAGGAAATAGGTTCAAAATATTACTCGCCCAACTGTAGCGATCAAAGGCCAAAGAGAGAAAAAACTGGATACGGAACGAGCAGTTAATCCTCTGAAGCTTCACTTCATAATTCTGATTTGACGGGGAAAGTTAGGAACAATGATAGAATGGTTATTTGCTACACCTATCCTTACGATTGCGCATGTGGGGAAAATATTTGCAGCTTCTACACATGGAATACAAATTCCAATGATTCAACAACGTGGCTGTTTCTCAAATAATTTGACGTCACGCAACGTATTTAATGAGCAGCCCTCAATCGATACGGGCGGCGAAATTTCCAACACAGTGTGTAAGTGGGAGGCACAAGTCCCAGCATGTTCAGCAGATCATTCCACAACTTGGGCAATGGTGGAAGACAACTTCTCTGACAAGAGTGAGGCGACTAATTGGTGGATAGAGGGCACGACAATGATTACATCTGGAGTTTGCACGCGATGAGGAGTAAAAACATGGGAGCAGAGGAAAGAACCGCAAGAATTTTGAAGATATATGAAAGACGGTTAAAGAAGTCACCCGAACTCACAGAGAATGGCATGGCGGTTGGAAAAGGAGATAATCAGTCAAGATTCCAAGAATGAAAAAGGTGCAATCTCTGAACAGATTCAACACGATTGGTTAGGATCGTTAAGGGGTGACAGGATGTGATGCTGTATTCTACTATGGCCGAACCAAGGAAATGCCACGGGTGAGGACGAAGATTTTTAGGAGCAACGGATGGGAATTTTTGGATAAGGCCAATGATCTTTCAAGCCTTTTGCATTGGTATCTATGTGCACATTCCATGTAAGTTTGCTGGTAATGGGAATCCCACGGAAGGTGATGTTACTAACTTGGTCAATGGCCTGGATGTTGAGATAAAATTGTAGGATTGGGTCTGGATTGTGCCTAGTAGATATGACCATGGCTTTGGTTTTCTTAGCATTGGCTTGAATGAAGTTGGATGAAAACCAATTAAAGACTTTGTTAATGTCATCTTGGAAATCGACAGTATCTTGGTGTTGTTAATTTGTTTGTACAAAGTGGTGTCGTCTGTGTATTGTATAACACTAATTTGCAACCTGAAGAAAAAGGGATATGACAGAGGTAGTTTATAAAGATCAGGAAAAGGGGGGGCCCAGTACAGAGCCTTGGGGGACCTCGGAGAGAACAGGAACAAGGGGATAAGTACACCCAAGGACGGTCACGCACTGGATGCTGTTAGTAAAATACGAGCACAACCAAGACAAAAATGGACCAGAAATGCCGACAGCATAAAGTTTTTGAAGAAGCAGCCTGTGGGGAACTTTATCAAAGGCTTTTGCCAGATCAAAATGGGCAACTGCCACATAATTCCGTGCTTCGAGGGCATTGTGCCAATCTGAGATGGCCGTGAGGAGAGCATCTGTGGTTGATAAGTTTGGGAGAAAACCAAATTGTCTTTCGGTTAGCAAATTATTTTCTTGAAGGTGAGAAAGAATGTGTTTATGAAATGGATGGAGAGAGATGGGACGGTAGTTATCAATGGGATTCTTGTCTCCCGATTTGTAAACAGGAATGATGCGGGATACTTTCCATGCAGACGGAACCTTACAAGAGAGTGAAAGACTTAAAATGTGGGAGAGTATAGGAGAGATTGAAAAGGCAGTACCTTAAAGCATGGCACCAGAGATACCATCCACACCTGCAGCAGATGAACAGTTCTTGAGAAGAAGAAGGAGATCAAAAACTTCCTCAGGAGTGCAAATAATGGAGGACAGATTGGCTGGGGGAGGGTAAATAGAAGACACGCGGTAGCTCCAGGAGCAGGTCTCCCTTACTAACCTGAAAGAGCAGCTATTGGTTTTTGTTATCTTTTTTGGACTTAGAATTTCCCCTCTAACATGAAAAAATAATGACATTTTTTTATATTTTAAAAGAAGCAGAAGTAAGAATACTGTATGGTAGTACCTAACCACTAGACCAGCAGTCAGAGGATTGCAGTGCCGTATTTGCAATTTTAATCCTTGATAACCTTTACGGAATAAATCGATACTGCTATTATAATCAGCACCCAAAATGAATAGCGCCGCTCTGGAACGATTGCCACAATATTATACTCCAGAAGTGGTGGTCAAAATCTCGACAATCGTTTCAGAATCTGCATTGATGGGGTGGGGGGGGGGGGGGGGGGGGGGAGGGCTATGTTTGGCTTTGGTCATATTTACTAAAAATATTGACGGTTGTGTGTTCTTGCTGTACTCGCTCTATCAGTGCCAGCCTTCCAGGATACCGCTTTGTTCTGTAGACTATTATCAAGCCTTCTTTAAAAATGCAACCCTCATAGTTTCATCGTTGGATTTTTTCTTCACTTTTTTACACTTTGGCAACTTTTGGCTCTGATGTTTAACGTGCACCAAATCCCAGTTTAGCGAAGCTGTATAGGGATCACGCCATTGAAGATTGAAGTGTGTTTACTGTGGGCTGTTTTGTTGTAGGCCAAGTTGGTAGTTTGTGCGCTTTGAGGTGCAATGATTATGTGAGGACATGCCCCATAGTCTAACCAATCCTGTGACTAATTACGCGAAGGATAAACCTGACAACTTTAGGATTATCTTCTGCTCTAGTCAAAGGACAATCCGATCATGGGTTTAATAGTATACAAATATTGACTGCTATGAGGGGCATGGTTGAAACTATAGGTCCAAGGTGATCTCGAAACCATACTATGACCGGAGGCGTAAGCCGAGGGGCCTAGTATGGTTTCGAGATCACCGAGGGCCTATAGTTTCACCCATGCTCCGAATAAAAAGCAGTCAATATTTGTTTTATATACCGAATATATAGATTCTTGTCATCTGATTGGTTAAAAGAACATTCTAAGCCAGGATGCTAACACAGGCCTATATCATCATGATCATGATCCTGTCGTTGGGGTCCACGGTCATATATAGGGAAGAAAAAATACTTTTCCATCAAATTAAGCCATTACAACAAGCTTCCACGCGAGCAGTGACAAACTATAATTAGGATGATGTCACACTCTAGTCTATTTACATATTTATCTCAGCCAATTACCGCGCGCCTGTGTACTTTGGTTACTCGGCCCGCGAACTGTAAAGGTCTACAGCGAATTCACGAATTTGTGGCTACTTTTCACTTTCAATAGACGACATCATTTAAAAAAAGTAGAGATAATACGATTTGAAAAGGTTTAAGTTGTTCTTACACCGACAACACAATGATGTCGTGTTACAAAAAGCATAGAAATCAAGTAGGGACCAGTTAAAGGCCGACTCAGAGATCCTGAGGAGGGCGCCATCAATTCCAAAAAAATCGTGTTGTTTGCATGTACTAATGATTGTCCATCTACTAATCACTGTGTGAAATTGACTAAGCTTAAATCGAATTCCTTCTTATAGAAAATAACAACTTTTATAAAATTCAGGATCCGGAATTGTGTTATTACACAGGCTCCTATGGGACGTAATAACACTAAAGGTTTACGGCATTCAAAACGAAAAATCCGATTCATCTCAAATTTCGGAATTGTGAATTTTAGGTTTAACTATCTTAGTTCTAGTTGACTATTTTCATTATTAACAAAAAAATAATATTTCGAAATCTCTGGTCAGACTTTAACAGCAAATGTTTGTAAACATGTTAGGCTGGTATCTTGAAATAGGTCAGCCTGACTCAGGGCCGTAGCCGGGGGGTGCGGGGGGTGCGACGCACCCCCCCAAAAATTACAATGGTCTGCTTTAGATGTTGAAGGTCCGATTTGGCATGTTTAAGGTCGTGTTGTAAATTAAAAGTTTGTCTTAAGGGTTGTGCATGCATGGTATATGAATGACTAAGCAGCTGTTAACCATCGCATTCGTTGTCGTTGTTACTATACTGTTCACAACGCTGCGACGAAATTTTTGTCTTTGCCCCCCCCCCCCCACCCCCCCCCCCCCCCAGTTATTCAGAATTTTGCGACGACGGTGAAAAAGTTTGGGTCAACCGGCGCAGCGCAGCGAGACCGAAAAATTTTTTTTTGGTACGCAAAAGGTCCGCTTCTGGCAACTCCGCACCCCCCCGCATAAATTCCTGGCTAAGGGCCGGCCTGACTGTTACCCACTGGGCACTTGTATATGTTTGTTAGCGTTTTAATACTATGGGCCATAACGATTCGCAGGCACGGATTCGCAGGCAAACAAAGAAGTGACGCAGGATGTTTAACGGGTCTATTAAGTGGATGCCCATGAACGTGTGACAGCCGTCTACGGTCAGTACGCGCAGTCATCTCCAAGTAGATTTAGAGCCCTAGCAACACAAGCAGTCTTTTTTCGCGACATGACGCGAAGATTTCTTCTGCGAATGCGCAACGCAGCAAATATGCGTAATATATGGCGTCATTTCAGGCGAGAAATTTAAAACAAAAAGTGTCTTGCGCTGTTTTTCCATCACCTCTACTCTGGCCATTATCCCATATTGGCGGGATGTCAGAGCACCAAAACAGGCCTATAAACAATATCGAGGCAGGAAAAGAGAATAAGTCAACCAGTAGTTTCATGCACATAGTTTAAAAAGCCATGTTATATTGTTGAAAAGTGTAAGGCCCCCCCCTTCGACATTATGTTTTGAAGTTGTCGTCTTGTATGCTAAGCTCCAATTTGGAACAAATATGAATGCAGTTAGTGGAGAAAAAACCCGTATGTCAACGATAACAGGATTTATTTTACATTGTTATTTGATTTATTTATTCATTTAGTGCACATTAATGTTTGAGAGCTATAACGTTTTTACAGATGTGTTTTAAACACGTGCAACGTTTTTGGGTGCATTTATACAATTGGGTAGTGTTTATTAAAATAAGAAAATAATGGGAAGGCTAAATGAAATTAAGCGTTGAAACATTTATAATAAAGTATAAACGTTAGTTTTTACTGTGTACCTCTTCGAACATGCAGATACTTTTAAGACGGAGCAAATCATACGTTGCCACGATAAAAAAAACAAATATAGAGCCAAACGACTGAAATGCGGAGGAATAGGCAAGCAAAAATGAAGATGAATGCTTTCATAGGGAGGGAAAAACCTCGGGTCTTTCCATCATCGCGGTATATCTATAGTCAACCAAGCGGCGAGGATCAGCGATATACGGTATATGCATTTATGGATACGACTCAGGACTTTCGAACCGATACGCTTGGCGCATCTCTCGGTGATGCGTGAAGGTTAAGTAAAATTAGCGTTTGCAGAACACAGGCAAACCAAAATTACACTTTGCACTTTTTTGGCCAACATTTCGGGAAATAACGAAAAAGTAAGTCCGTGACCCCCATTTTTTAGTTAATTTTTGTGACGCATGTGGTTGGGCCCCTGACATAATTAAAAATTAGAAAAATTCCCAGAACCGTTTTCTTGCTGTGATCGATTTAGCATCATTTTATCCCATTTCCCATAGAAATGTGTACAAATTTTGCGAAAATGTGTTTTCATAGTAAATATCTCGAAAACGACGTCCGTGACCCCCTATTTTATTATAGATTCTGAATCAGCACTAATGAAAATAACCTTCTATCAATTTTAAAGAAAATTCCAGGAGGAATTTCTATCATGCGGCATCTACCTAAGAACACCGCAACAGTAGGTCAGTCGTGCAGGCCGTGTATGACGGATGACAACAATGGATGCTGTCAATAGTTGGATACAATCTATATTATTAAAAAGCAACTTTCCTGGGGAGCGACATCGGATTGGGAATTTTATTGCGGTTCCTCTTTTTCCAGCGTAGCACCGCAGTCCTCGCCCCAATCATAATTTTGCTTCACAGCGCGCCGGCGTTAATTTATGAAACACTTGCTGATTTGCAACGACCGGTATGTTATGCATTGGTTACTCATGGTAATCGCACACATCGCACATGACCGCGCCGTGAACGCATCGTAGTGCATGTCACGGCGCGCGCATATGATTCCCGTGAATCGTACTGTACGATGTGCTACGCACCCCCGCTGGTACGCCACTGGAAGAAAAATTGTGATAGCGAAAGGCTGGCTGAGAAAGTGGGAGAGGGGAAAGATAGGAAAGAGAGAGGGAGAGGGGAAGAACGGAAGAGAGCGGAGAGAGAGGGGGAGGGAGGATGAGATGAGAGAGGAGAGAGGGAGGGAGGGAGAGGAGAGAGAGGCAAGGAGAGAGAGAGAGGAGAGGAGGCAAGAGGAGGAGACAGTTTAGAGGAGGAGAGATGGTGGTATGGGCGGAGAATAGAAGAGAAAGAGTAGAGTGAGAGAAAGATAGTGCCGTCGAGAGAGGCGAGAGAGAGAGGAGAGACCGAATGATATGAAGAAAGAAACGTAGCTATTGGGTCTAGAGGGGGAATGTTGCAAAAGAGATTGAATGAAAGAGGAGAGCGGGACAGAAGGATGAGAGCTGAGAGAGATGAGAGAAGAGCCAGGGAGAAAGGGGGGAGGGATAGAGGGGTTACAAGAGAGAGATGGCATGAGAGAGAACACGCTTATTGCTAAGGAGAAATGTTGAGCGGCTAGGCCTATATATAGAGACGCCCGGGGACTTATCATACAGAAATCGAGAGAGAAGAGGGAGAAGAAAAACAGGTAAGATAATGGACAGAGAGTATTGAGAGAAGGAGAGAGGGTGAGGGGAGCAGATGAGAAAAAAGAATATAGAAAAAAAACCCGGGCAAAAAGCAGAACGAGAAGAATGGGAAATATAATAAAAGGAAAGAGGAGAGACAGGGTTGGCGGGAGGAAACATGTAATTGTAAAGTCTTTGGGGACGGATGATGAAAGAAAACGTATTGTAGAGGGGAAATGTTGAGGCAATATACAGATAAGAGAGAAGAGAGGGTGGAGAGAGATAGTCATACAGAAAGTGAGAAAGAGAGATGGGGAGGGAGAGAGGTTGAAGGGAAACAGAACGAATTTGAGGAGGAGGGGGAAAACGCATAAGTAGAGGGGGAAGGAATGAGTGGGGTACAGAGAACAAGGAAAGAAAATGGCAGGAGGGAAGCCAAAAGAGGCGTCATAAACTGCAGATTGACGAGCGAACTTTCATAATGGGAATGTTGGGAGTGTGAGAGAAATAAATGGTGCTATTATAACATGGAGGGAACATATACGGGTTAGCACATGCGGAGCACTTTTGAGTTAAAAGGTTAAACACTAAAATATAGGGATGGCAAATAACGTTTTATATTTAGAAATAGAGAACTATGACAACAGGGTTAAATGATCAATAACGCGTTATGTTATTTCGCCTTTTGCATTCTGGTATTGGACGCGAACTACGAGTTTGACACTAGGAGTAGTTTTGAAACGAAGATGATTAAAATGTACGGAAAGTTAGATAACGGCACCATTAATATTGACGTTTCCTTAGAAAATGGAACTAGATGAGCTACAGAGTATGAGCGGACTAAATGAATTTGAGTAATAAAAGTGTTCCTGGACTCGGCCTAATTTATTACGGGAGTTGGTGTCGCGGTAGCGATCGTGCAGCGCGTCTATTCAGTGATCGCTCACGTCACTCAGTTTAGCGGGAGCCCGCGCGCAAGCGCGGGCCTACGCTAACACTAACCTAGTAAAAAGAAAAGAAAAGAGAGCAGCACTCCCGGAGCAAAATTTCTTTCGTTAGTTAACTTTGATGTATCACAGCTAAGCGCGGTTTTTAGCCCATTCAAACTATTCGTCCGTGCTGGCGCTGACATTGAATAGTGCCACTGGAATAATTTGAGTGTGGATGCTTGTATACACACATATGGTCAATTCGATACAAACAATCCGCCCAAAAAGGATCAGTTGCTTGGATGTTTGGGCGTGACCCTATGGGTGGGTAAATTTTGTCTCCCTACCCTTGCACACAACGAATGAAATGAACACGTCAGTCGTCTTGATTTAATAAAACCGCCTCAATGAATACATCTTTTAACCTAAGCGCCGCATTGAATTATGGGAAAAAAGGAGTATATGAGCACCACAATATCAAGCGTAGCACTCTTATACACCTGGGCCACCTCTAACACATACATCAATTTGTATCACTCCGATTATTAGTGTATATGCAAAGCGGCACCCACAGTATGCTGGAAGAAGCGGAGGGCAGCCATTGCTTTCTATTGTTGCGTACTCTATGTTTTCTTTGATGGCGGCAACATTGCGAGAGACGATGAATTCAAAGATTACTACGTTTTTGCCTCTCTATATATATAGACCCTCTGTATCACAGTATCATCTTGCATGTTGTTGATCGTTTCTATTGTTACGTGCTATGTTTTGTAGTGAGCCTGCCATAGCGTGTGAAGGCTTATATTGAATGAAAATCACGACATCGCCAACAAATCGCCTCGCCTGTCGAAAGTGGTTAAGAATGTTTCATATCTCCTCGGCGCAAGTTTGAACACCCACTCGGCTCAATTTGAGAAATTAATTTGTCGCATTTTGTTCAATCAGTGAAAATAAGATCGAGTCCGGTGGATATTAAACGCAAAAAGTATGATGGTTAAAATGCTTCCAACTTCAATTTTATGTTTCGGCAACTTTCGGCGATTTGGGCGACATTTCTCGCGGTCTGCCCACAAATTGGGCTGATAATTTTGGCAAACCCTGCCCAGTGTGATGCATAAGCACGCAGGTGATACGCCTGAGTTATAGACATATTTTATGAATATTGCCTATAGGTACTATGGTGAAAGTCTTCAGATGTTTTGAAATTTGGCTGAATGTTCAGAGGGTCGAACGCAACTACCTGAGCAGATGACGTTAGAGCTGAATGAAGATACCAGTGCCCAGTAAATAGGCCCCAACTGCAGGCCATGTAGGTAGGCGCCATCCAGGCTTGGCTGCGTCCATCAGGTGATACTGCAACAGAAAAATGGACTTATCTTCGTGAGACAATTCAAAGCTCAGCCCCAATCCGTATCTTGGAAGAAATCAAGCAGAACACGATTAGCAGTGTGTGAGGCCAAGATCAGGCGTTACTAACTCCAGTCATATTGAAGCCAAAAGAGCAGCGTTCAGGGAGTATAGAGTTCACCTCCACACCAACCTGAGAGTGCTTCAAGCCGCCCTAGAAGTGAGTTCAGCGGAAGGCAGGCAGTGTGCATGAAATACTGCTGGAGCTGAGCCGAAGAAAAATACAAACCGCCTCTGCAACGGCAGGCACATCAGCGCTATGCTATGATGGCATAAGCAGGCGTCGGGCCATCTCAGTGCCAAACAGAGCCCTCAGTCCATCCCGCGGTGAAGTCATCACACCCGACAGAAGTAAGCAGTATGGAATAAGTGCGGGGTGGAACACTTTTCATGCTCTACTCTACAGAAAAGGAGGTCACAACCTCAGCCCTTGACAAGATCAGAAGTCTTCCTAACAATGGTGCCCTAGATGCTTTTACCTACAGCGGATGAACTTGACATGGCCATCGACAGTCTATAATCCGCGCGAAAAGCCCCGGGGAATGGTGGAATACCACCAGACTTGATCAAATGCCCTGCAACCAAAAGATCTCTGCTTCACCCACGACATGTGTTCTCTGTCAATGTGGGAGGAAGGAGCTGAACCACAGGACATGCGCGACACAAGGATCATCACCCTCTACAAGAACAAAGGTGCAAGAAGTGATTGCAACATTACAGGGTATGTCCTCCTTAGTATTGTCGCGCCAAGTTTAGTTTTTGCCCGCGGAGTTGACGTTGATGCGTCTTCAAGTCCTGGCTATGAGCAGGGTTTGTTGTTATCCTGAGTCTCAGTGCCGATTTCGTGCTGGCAGATTCACGATCTATATGATCTTCTCCATACGCCAACTACAGGAGCAGAAGTGACCTGCCCAGAGAACAACGAGAAGAAGAAGCCACTCTACATTGCCTTTCATAGACATGAACCCCAAAGCCTTTGACCTGGTTTAAGCAGGAATGGACTGTTCAAAATCCTCCAGAAGATTGGATGTCCACCAAGCTTCTGAGCATCATCAGCTCTTTCCACACTGACATGAAAGCCCAACGCGTACAGTTTGACGGCGCCTATCAGAGCGCTTGACATTTCGCGTGGTGTTTTTAGCAAGGATGTGTGTGCGCCCCCGCCTCTTCGGATATTCTTTTCAGTACGTCTGAAGCTAGCATTCGGTACAGCTACAGAAGGGCATCTACTGCCACACCAGGTCTGATGTCGGCTCTTCACTCCTGCATCCGCCTTAGAGATAATGACAAAGTTCGTCAGATATGGATATTCGTTGGACTGTTGTTTGCTTGATGATGCTGCCATTACCTCACATTCCAAGCAGCCGAACTTCAGCTGCCGCATAGATCGCTTCTCACAAGCCTGTAAGGACTTCGGACTGTCATCAGTTGAAAGAAGACTAATCGTCCTTGCCCCAAGATGCTCAAGAACCACCTGTAATCACAATCATAATATACACACTTGCAGGTTGTTCAGGACTTGCACCTACCTAGTTCTCCACCATCGTGACAGTCGGTCTCGCGATGCGAAAGCGGCAAACGCACATTGTTAATAGAGGAGCTACCCTTGCCCGGCTTACAACGAGTGTGTGGGAAAATCCGAAGCTTCCATTAAGACAAAGCAGCAGTTTACAACGCCTGCAGAATAGCCACATTACTGTATGGTAGTTAGACATGGACTACATACTCTATTTGGCGATGCAGGAGAAGAAACTCAACAGCTTACATCTGCGCTGTATTAGACGCCTTCTGGGTGTCACTTGGAAGGACTTGGTGCCAAATTCAGAGTCCTAGAAACGAATCGGAACTCCACCCTCTATACATTTCTTAGACAACCCAGACTCCGATGCGCTGGACGCCTTGTCCGTCGAATGGAGGATGCGCCATAGTTTGTCTACCGAAAGATATCGTATGCTGAGCTTACATCTGGGAAGAGGAAAGTGCGTATCGACCCAGGCTCCGCTACAAGGATATTGTAAGCGCCTGATATCGTGTCCCTGAACATCGAATGGGTGCCTGCGGGAGAAAACTTGCTGAAATCCATCCGTCACCTTGCGGGAGAACAGTGAAGCAACACCTGCAGCTTGGGAGAAAAAACAGATATCAGAGTTTGAGAAGACAGCGAGCTAAAGAAGGATGCACAGAATCCTTGATAGTCAAGCGTGTGACATCCCATGAATATGTAGCACCTGTGGCAGAGACGGCCACTCTAGGATTGGCCTCTCAGCCACAGACGTCGCTGTTCACCTAACATGTGACTCAATGTGGCCTTATCCATGTCGATTGCGACGGACGGAGGCCATGATGATGATAGGCCATAGTAGGAAATTACGCTTCAAAAGTAAAAATCTTAGGAAGCTCAGGTTACCGTGTATGGAATTTTAAACAAAGATAATATTTGTTTTATAGAAAGATAATAAAAAATATGTAATTCATTCTATTAAAGTACTATAGCCAAAAACTGCTTCTGTCTGGAGTAATGACTTCACAAGCCGAGTTACGTGATTTTTCCTATACCCATTATGTGTGTGCGTGACCAGCTGTCCATTTTCAACATTCCCTTTCTATGGAGGATCTGGAGTCCGGTCACTTGTTGTACTGCTTTGCAGAAGTGTTTGGATCCAAACACACTAAGGGGAGATTATTTGAAGTTGATGCTAAAGATTAAACTTGATGTACAAGTATTTAACCCTATACTTGTTGAGGAGACCCAGTTACAGGATCGCCTACACAGGGATCGCCATGTGTAGGCCATGCCATAGGCAGTCATGGCATGCATGCATGGTTAACAATTTTGTGTGTAACTTGGGGTGCAAAAATTGTGAAGAATTAACAATCACCTTCTGTGTTGATTTTGATAGTTGATGTTGGAGTCCAAAACGGATCAGCGTAATCGACGTCTGGCCATTTTTGTCAGCAAGATGGTACAATTTTCCTTGCAATTCACCTGAATCGATGATCGCAGCTCCGATCGGCACAGTTTACATGGAGTGCAGATGGCCGTGTCTCGATGTCAAATTATTAATCCTCCGAATATCGTCAGGGTACGTACCGCCGTTGGTATTAGCCCTTGAGCTGCATCTCTGATTCCGTTTCCATCTTCATCATTATACAAGCTCAAAGATGAGACTGATGGTTGATGCTGCGATCCGCCATTCCATACGAGTAAACAAATACGATCAGGGGCTGGTCTATCATCTCTTAACCAGCTTCAATATGTACTCATAATACGAGGAATAGTTCGTACGACAGGCATTACACTGGGAAGAGGTGTGTCCCGGGCATAGGATAGTTCATGAATACCCCTTTCCGGGCAAGTATTTTTGGTGCAATTCTGAAGCTAGTTGAATTATTGCCTCCCACTTTTAACAATCAGATGACAGGGATCTACATATGAGGTATATAACACAAATTACGGTAGTGGGTTTCTGTATGAAAAAAGTATACATGCTCGTATCGTTTTGTTGTAATTGTAATACATGTTTGCATAATTAAAGTAAGTAAGTGATATGCGGTTTATTAGTTTATGGTATTGCTTTCATCAGAAATGTTATGAATTTCAGTAACCAGTAGGAACAATTTAAATTGGCAAACATGATTTAGTGCTCTAGAGTTACTCGAAACGTGAAGTAATACAGTCTTGACAAATTGCTGTTGATGGAGTCGGATACATTTTCCGAAATCGGCTTGCAGTAGATGCTTGACTCCCTCTTTCTCTGCTTGAACTGAACCAAACATTTTAATGTGGTACAACGGAGCTGAATCTATTGTACGAAAGAGTGAAAGCGGTCATGGTTTACCTTATTTCGCCTTTTTTTCAGGGGTGACCCAAAATAATGTAACTCATGACAATTATAATTCGAATCTCCAGTCATCCATATATTTAAAATGACTAATTTACAAAAACAATGACAGTAGCTGGTGCATTGTACTTATTCTGTAAGTATAAATAAACTGTAGATGCAGTTTATGTTATTTCACCGTAAAACAGGAAAACAAAACACACTTGAACAGCTGTATATTTATGAAAGGGTGTGTAATTGCAGTTGTTGTTATGACGTCTCGCAGACGCCAAAGGTCAGAATACCTTTAAAACACAAAGAATAACCATGTGCCCAATGATTGACATTCATAATTAAACACAGATTTAATGATTTTAATGGTTTGTTCAGATTTGGTATGTCCAAAAACAATATTACATATATTTAAAAGTACACACAATTAGTTAACATATGATACTTTGTGTGAAAAGGCGGCCGAGGTTTGCCCACACCCACTACGGATTCCCGTGGAACGAATTCATCATCGCGAGGAAAATGCAGTTTTAAAATCCCGGGATGAGGAACGAAACACACTACGTGCCAAGATTAGGAGGCTCATAACAGAAAAAAAATACCGAAGTCTAACCTAAACAAGACAAAACAAGCTCTAAAAGATCGAACAAAGAAGATTTATTCTGATATAACGGCATTAAAGGGAGATGCTACAGTTGCTATGGATAGGTATGACTATGAGGAAAGAGTAAGAGCATGTTAATGATAATTTAACATATGAAAATTGCACAACGACCCCACTCCAAATACAAGAGGAAGTTAGTGGGTATTGCTACAGAAACTTGACAAAAGGAAGAAAGATCACTGATGTCAGACAAAGAAACTTTACCGACAGTGAAACATACCAGTATAGAGTCACCTAAATACATAAGCCAATACGCCTTTTTAGACCAAGCGTTGATTAACGGGATCCATAGGAACAATACTGACAGAGCGCTGAGCGGACAATGGGCCCTCTAGTGGCCGACACAGTACACCATGTGACGAACACCAAAACATTGGCACAAGAAAGAGTGAAGTGTTAAACGAGGAAGGGAAATCTTCAACTTCCACATGATGTTTGTAGCCTGTTCACTAACATCCCTATGCCATGTGGCTATTGGAGTTGTTCGTCAAAGACTACAAGATGACCCCACGCTAAAGATCGCACACTTATATCATGAAAAACATCATGGACACCTAGAGTATCTGACTTACCACGTATTTGTGTCAGAGGCCAAAGTAGCAGCAATGCTTTGGCACAGCCCATTGGCAGTCGGATCTCCTATTTCGCAAATATCTACATGGAATTTTAGAACAGCAAGGTCATAGACGGCTCCACTGGAATATGTAAACTACGTGTGTGGAAGCGATATGTAGATGATGTTTTAAAAATATCAACGATGGCACAGTGACAGCTAACAGAAAATGTCAACAGTAGATGCACGGGCAAATAAACTTCACCATGAAACAAGAAGCGACGCCAAATTAAGTTTCTGGACACTCTATTGTAAGAAAAAGAAGATGGTAAGCGTCAAATGCTATAGTCTATAGAAGACACATACAGACAATACTTAAAATTCCATCACATCATCCATTATACCATAACATCAGGGGTCATAAGAACGGAAGTAGAATGGAAAATTGTTGTTAGTAACAAGAAGAAGAAGAAAACAGATAGAAGAGAATAAGACAGCCTCCTTGTGGGCTTACCAATGATTGGTCAGTAGAGAAAGTTAAGAAGGACAAAGTCAAACCTAAAGCATGCTCAGAAGCAACAGCCATCATATAGAAGGAAAGCTGTACCACACCATAATCCAAGAAGTAACACGAAAATCTCCAACGCATTTACCACAGCCACCTATTTCTACTGCAGTCAAACCACATTAATCTGCGTAAATGCCTAGTCCATCAAAAGAAAAACCGACATCAATACGTACCGGATCGTGATATATAAATTCCTTGTCACATTAGACGAAACATACATAGGTGAAACGGGCAGACTCTTGGCACCAAAAAGAAGAGAGAACACAAGAGGAAATGAAAAAAATACGTGCAAAGAAATTCACGAGAGCTACCAAAAAGGACTCGGATGAAACCCAAACAGGACTAAATCGGCAATGCAGACACGTCGCCAGTGGAACCATCTCAAAACTAGGAGGAAATGCGGCCATCTCCAAGGAAAAATGATAAAATGTCAGATGGATCAAGAAGGCCATCGGATAAGGAGGAAAAGGTTGGTCCCAGATACACAGGGAAGAACTTGAGAATGCAGACGACGGGGCGTCCCAACTAGTCATATTATGATCAGTGATACAGAGGGAATGAATGGATAAGGGAACAGACAAAGGTACGGGACATATGGAAGTAATCAAACATCGTAAATGGACATTGGCGGCCATTCATAGAAGGGGAGATGAAGATGGAGCACAATTGATACTATATGGACACACTTGATGGAAAAAGGAACAGAGTAGGCAAAAAGAGATGGAAGAGCTGAAGAGATGAAATACAACAAATCTGGAATGTGTGAAAACTAATTGGTACAATAGCAGGGAGAGAGAGAACTGGAGACATCATATTGAGGCCTTCATCCAGCAGTGATGAAAACGCTGCTCCTTGAAAGAAGAAGACGAAGAAGGATCCAGGGGCGTCATTACACCATGTGTTCCTAAGTCAATTCAAGGATCAGCTGCCATATCAGTTTAAGAAAGCGTCTATTGGAAGCGAAACGTAACTACTTAAAAAGTAAGTTGGATTGTAACAAAAAGAACTTGAAATTACCTGTTAAGTTTTAAAGAATCACTTGTAATAGCTACAAGGTGACACTTTACCTTGGACACCCTATTGCCTCAGGGCCGTCCTGAACGATAGCAGGATAGCAGGAAGCATCAGAGGGACGCATCATGTACAAACTGTAGACGAGATAGTCGAGTGAACCCTTCACGATATGTTCCTCCATACCACTCGTGAGTGGAGGTACCAAGTTTGATGTTGTATAAGGGCAAATAATAATTTTCACTACAAACCATTTGATTTTTGAAAATCCGATCTTAGAGGATTTAAATGATCAGCAAATGTAGACATAATGATCACTCAGGCCAGTGGGATTTAAAGAAGAGCAGGCCAACATTTGAATGTCCAAAGGATATTGACACGAATCGAAACCTAATGCAGTGAAGGAAAACAATAAAAGTGAATTGAATTCGGAGGTGTGACTGGAATGCAATGTGAATTTTAACTCTAATGTAAACGATACACTGTTAGCCTATATATCCATGGTTCGGTTTCATGAAAAGTTATGAAAATATATACACGAATCCGACGGCGCTATTATCGCAACTACGCCGTGGCGCGCACTAACCACCGCCCATGACGGGGGGTTTTTGCATTTATCGTTTACACCGCTTTTACGGTACGTGTACCACAAAGAAGCGATAATAGAAATTTGATCAGTTCTGGACGGCAAACAAAAAACCAAACTATTTCACTTGTTATATTTGTAAATTAATCATGGGCGGCATCAGGAAAAAATGTAATCTGGGCACAAATAGCGATAATTTTAAAAAGTTACAAAAATGGAAAAAGAACCTGTGCAATACAAATCGTAATGACAAAATGAAACAATATCGTATCCATTTCAGTCTAAATACCACATTGTAATCGCCGGTAATTTTCACGTGTACTGATAATCCAGGCGTTAGACATTTCCATGCACAAACGAGACTAATTGTGTTCAGATCTCCGAAATCGATCACTTGGGCACGGAAGTGTCTTTCATCAAAACCCCAACAACCCGCATCGGAAGATGACACGTTTTTCAGCAAATAACGATCGTCTTTGGGACTATTCAAGTTTTCACGTAAACGGAAATATCAAACATTCTATTGTACTTTATTGGGTGTATGGAGGGTGTTGAATTTACGAAAAATAGTTTCTCAGCGGCTGTTCGGTGTTATTACCAATTTTAACACGTATTCTAACCATAAGCGTTCATTTCCAGTCACGCAAGTAGTGGGCGCGGATAACCTTCAGTTTTACAATCAACAGTAAGACACTTGCCGTGGAATTCCAGTTTAGGCAGTCAATGACATCATCTTCCATAAATCCATGGAAATAGAAATAAACGGGTAAGGAATGAAAGGTGTTAACAATGCCAAAAAAGTAGGTGTAAATTTTATATTCATGATTATGGGCTTATTATTCGTTATTATAAGCAATATGCGGCGAGCGTTTTTGTGTGTTTTGTATGTGTGTTGGTGGCCGGGTGACCCCAAGTTAATGGCGGCGACGGAGAGGGTGTCCTTTCGAGCCTTCCCCGTCGGATGCGTGTATACGACAAAATGATTTGTGGATCAGTCCTTTTTGATCTGGGGAGCGGAGAATTACATTGATGTTCAGGAAAACCAGTTTTGTTATCAGATATTATTATTAAAGGAAATGTTACCCCTATGTGAGTGAACGAGGCACAAGATAAACGATTCTAAGAGATTGGCCCGAATGATGCTCCAGAGGACCATCTGCTCACGGACATATGGGTATGGAACATATGGTCCCCAGGAGCATGGTTCTGGAGCATATATGGTCCTGGAGCATAATAATCTGGAAAATATTCTAGTCAAATATGCTCCAGGAAGCATATTTGAATATAATTAGCTGAATATTAGACTGAGGCATATTTGATACGCAATGGGTCCGGACATTATGGCAAATATGGTCCGGAGCAGTATATTTGACTTATATGTCTCCCAAAAGACCAACAAGTGATGGGACAAAGTAAGCTTGGTCAGTGAACTATGGGGTAGGTCTGGCAAAGGTTAGTTATAAGCATGCTCCACTCCTAAAACACGTGTGTGGGAACTGTGAAAGCAAAAAGCTAAACCAAAAACATGCCTACGAAGGCGTGCGCAAAGCGATGCAAAACAACAAGCTGTACGCGCAATCGCAAGCAAAATCATGCCATCACTGTGGTGGATGACCCATGGCATCACACACAGCAATGCCAGCATTAGGCCACGTTGTCGTAAGTGTCACAGGAAGAAGCACTTCTTTGACGGGTTTCAAAGGTCTGGTACGGTTAATTCAAGTCAGTCAAGATTGTAAAAACAAATTTCCCCCCAAAGTGTAACTTGTGAAAAGCAAAAGTGATAGGCATAGAATGAGTGGCCTAATGATTCAGAAAGTTCAGAAGTGGTTACGCATTGGGATTGAGTTCTGAAAAACTCATGGCCCAAAAAATAAGGAAAAAAAGAAGGATCATAGGACTCTTTCCGTCGGGGATAAACCAGGAGAACGGAGGAAGTGACAGTTCATACTACCTCCAGGCGTCCGCAGCCTTTCATCCACTCGCTGCTAAGGCCATCTTTCCTTTTACCCTCTTCTATCGGGGGTCTATGAGTGTGGCACTGCTCCGAAAGTCCTGACGTGGTCGTTGCGTTTGCCCTCGGCCTATGAAGTTGTCCATCCCAGGACATGGAAAAAACTCAGCGAAAGGGATAATTTAATAAAGGGATTACAAAAGCTGCTGGAGAACAGGTGTGGGAGAGGAGACTAGGAAAAGTGGCATAGTGGTTCTGCTCTACAGTTACACTTTTGAATAAGTCTGTGTTTGAACAGTGGTCACACACCCCTGAGCTGATTGAAACCCAAAACAAAACATGTCTAGTTGCCTATGGTAGTGCTGAGCCTTTAGTTATTAGTTTATTTATTACAAGTTAGAGGACCGAGACCCTCAGAGGTATACCCAAACAGTGGTTAACCACTCGTTCTGGGGCCCTCGAATGACCCAGAACGGTGGGACAATAAGTGGGGGTAACCACCCGTACTGTTTCTCGAAACGAATGTGTATACAGTACAGGTATGACTCTATGTACATGGAACCAACGGATTCTTCCTCGGAACGTCCCCTCGGAGGACGGGATATTTCTCGGGTCATTTGCTAAGTCCAAATGAACCACGTGGGAGAGGGGGCAGGAAGTCTAGTTGTTAATCAATAGTTCGTATACAAATTATTAAATCCAGGAATTAGTACCCGATTAAATCCCTGCTGGGGCCCTAACGGGGTTGAACCGGGGGGGCATCTGCCCAACGGCGAATATCCAACCAGTGATCCACGCTCGTACATTTGGCTGGAAGGTGTACATGTATATTGCTCACAATGGTAAGTGTCCAGGATAAGGTCTATGTGTCAGACTCTGGTATGTGACTCTTGAGTTTTGCAACCAGTCAAGTCTCGTTTTAGTCCAAATTACGTGCGGTTTGTCGTATTCAGTAGATCAACATTGTTGAGAGTATAGTGATAGGTTTAATGAATAGGGAAGTTGAAAGATGTCACTGCTAAGTTACACAGTGATGACAGTGTAATGCCGTGTCAACCTCACGAGGATTCCATTTCACTTTGCGCAAGAGTAGCCGCTTGATGAATGGCTGAAGTCAGGAGTGGATCTCATTGAAACAGTTGGTGATAGTCCACCCATGGGGTCACGGTCCATTTGTCAATCAGCCAAATAGTCCAGTCAGATTGGATGTGCGTGGGGATATGAGAATGGCAAATCAAGCCATAGCTCGTGAGAGACACTTGACTCCCACAATGGATGATATCGTGACAAGTTTGAATGGTGTGCTACTTTTCTCTAATGGATTTAAATGCGGGATATCACCAAATAGGTTGGCAGAAGAGTCCAGCCCAGATTACAGTTTTTTTCGACTCACATCGGGCTCTTTCGTTTCAAGCCGCCTCAGGCCTTGCGTATAATGCTCTGCGAAATATTCGAACTATATCAAGTAGGACAGTAGAAACTAAAGCGGTTGTACAAGTTCGCATGCAACTAAAGACTGGCCTGGCATGCGCGAACCGATCTCTCCTGGTAGCGAATCCAATGTATCATGAAGTACAAGAAACCACGATCTCTACAGATCAGTGGGGAAGGAACTATAACGTGAATTTCTTAATACGAGCAGAACGTACCCAAAAAGCTAATTCCTGCGAATCATGCGGGTTTTAGCGCGTCTCGGTCCCCTCATTCCTGGATCTATAATACATTACCGATTGCGATTAGCATATACAGAGAAAAAATACATACTACAATGAAAGAGGTGGGATACCCCTTTCCGTCCTTTCGAAACGGACTGCCGCAAAAAAGAGTGGTGTATTTGTCTTGTTAGATTTAGGGGTAATTTTCCCCTTTAAAACAAGCAGGGGCCCACTCCGATGATTTTGAAAAGTGGCCAAATGGCATTAAGGGACGTTGGGTTACACAGTGTTTTTTCCACAAGCATTTCTTCAAGGCAATTTGGCACTGTTGTCAAATGAGTTAGAGTGACAAAATATTAATTGCAAGATGGGGATTCTGTCATTAGGTACTTTATTTTGGTGACTATAAACTCATATGACAACCAAGTTGCAAGAATTGAATTGGGGAAGACCACCATACCTCCTCTTCTACAAGGGCATAAGGAGGTGAACGATAGGCCAAAAGGCCAGGGAAAATATATGAACACCTTTTTTGTTTTTTGCACTCTAAAGAACAATCTAAGAAAGGAATTTTTAGATTTATATTGAAAAAAATATTACCTATCCTAGAGACTTAACACACCAGACAAGCTTCTGTCCCAGAAATTATCAGTCATAATTTAATAACACATTTGATATAATAATTAAAATGCTTGAATGGTTTTAAGTGCTTGATGGCCAGGCCACAGAATTCCAAAGGATTGGGCCCCATTTTAATAGTTCATCAGAAAAAAGGCCGTTGGTTACCCACGTTTGGTTAGTACATAATCATGAGGATTCTTGTGTGATAATTCCTCATCGTAGAATTTTTTAAGATTAAGGGACATAAACTAAAAAAAAGTAGCCTTTAATATATACTAACAGTTCTCATAACCAGTAAACACCATTTCAGAATCAGCAGAATTTGCAAATAGATTTACTCGTTAATATCTATATACTAAATTAACAGGTGACCTAAAAATTGTGAAATTCTGATTTATTTTGTACTGGTGTAAAGCTCCCTATAAAAAAGATCCTATCTGAAAGGATTAGGCTGAGAATGTTTCTTTGGCTACAAAAATTGGGTTCTATTTTCGGTTGGGAGCAAATACGAAATTCAGCCTAGGCTATTCATAAATATAAGCTATTAAAAATTAACTGGTGTGTATTTTAGTTTGTCTGGAGCCAAAAATACAACGTAAGGAATCTATTGCGTATTAATCTATATGCAGTCACTAATATGACAGAAAAATATGGATGGAACTGTGAAAGTTCTCGTTGCACCTTAAGTAAATACTGAAAACTCTTGCAGGAAGTCAAACAAATCAATTAAAAGGGACATAATGGCATGCAAAAATAGACTAAAATTGACCATAATTAAAAGGACCTTTACTGAAAGTCACATTTCCACGAGTTTAAAAACACAATTTGGAATGTTATTCTAGTTTTAAAACAGTTAAAAACAGGGAAGAGTTCCAGGGGGAAGAAGGTGGCAGTTTGTGGCAATGTCGGGGAAAGGAAGGGGAAAGATGGTGTCAAATCCCGGACATAATTTACAGTGTATCTAGCCGCATGTTTGTTCTTCTCATCTTCTCTGGTTTGTTGTGAAACAATTCAAAAGCATTCCGACCGGGATTCAGACATTGTAGTAAGATATCGATCTGGCAAGTGAAAGATGGATTAGCCGGCATTTAGCAAAGCAAATAACCATGGTCTGGGAGATGATGACAACATCTTTTCAAGTTTGGTAAATGCTGGCAGTAATGTCAGCATCCCTTGTTCCAGCGAAATGTCACAAAAAGAGCCATGCGCATCATTCAGGAACACCGAATACACATCTCACACTAACCAAAGTTTCACAAGTAAAAACACTCAACATTTTTTATTTAAACAACTGCAAACAGCAGTTTCATGTATCGCTACAACACAAACACCCTTCCAAACTCATTTTTCAAAATATTTCTCAAAATGAATGAATTAAAAATATTCAAATTCTATTTGTTATAAAAAAAACCTTTATTCCTTTCAATTACTATTTGATCTATCGAATAATTGCAATACCTTTCACATCCTTGCATTCGTCATCTTGTAAAAAATTTAATGTCAATGTCATGTCTGGTCTGTCTCTTTGTTTTGTCTGGCTTGTCCTCTTGTGTTGTCTTTGTAAATCTGGTCCCGTCCTCTAGTATTCAAATTAATTGTAAAAATCTGTTTAGTGTAAGGTGGGGCCATGCCACAGATAGTGGGCCAGCTCAAAGTCCATCTGACTTATGATGGCCTCTCCTGCATTTCATTTAAAGGTTGGGCTACGACGTCCCATTAACCGGAAAGTAGTATCGATTTTTGATACCAGACTGAAAAAGCCGTATTTTTCTCATATCTCCTGAAAATTGAGGGCCCTCAATCATTTCATTCTCAAGATATATTAAAAAAAAACCCGCCGTTTATGGTTAACCATCAATTTAGCACACAGTCTGAATTGGACTTAAGCAACATGCATTATTGCGTCTACCATTAAAAACAGGAGTTGTTTCACACGGTACTTTATGTGGTGTATGTGCAAGGCCATGCTCCATATCAAAAGTCTAGTCCGGAACCAGCACCTTTACACATGTTGTTTAATTGTCTGTACTAAATTCTGTTAAAAAACCACCCATTTATCTCTTATGTCTGTAAATTTTATATATGTAATTGATTACTGAATTGAAGATGCTAATAAAAACTTATTTGATTGAAATTTGAAAAATGTTTTCAAACTCGTGGAAGGATTTCAGTAAGGGCCCCTTTCCTGATGTCAATTTCTTTTCATGGCATTTATGTCCCTTAAGGTTTGTTCTACCGTTCTTTTCATATAGTGGATTAGAAAACATATCGGTACGATTACACCGTTTAGCGCAAGCATTTAAGTGATTGCAAGCGTTCTGCAATATCATTTTATTTTTATATTTTTAAATATCACAGGCTGCTTACCATTTTTTAGTCAATAAAATATTTTAATATTCAGCAGTCTAGCTAACAGGACACCAGCCTGCAAGCGTGAATTTCGCTTGATATAACTTTTATTTTCACCGTGACGTAAGGGCACAATTCCACACTACGGGATGTACTAGATTACGTAGTAGTTGTTTAGTCTTTCTGGGATTCTTAGGAATATCTTAAACAAGCGTCAGCCACCTCTTTCAGGATCACAATGGGTTCAGAAGAACTTAAGGCGAGGGGGGGACATTGGTTGGAAGAACTGGATTTGGTGATGTCACTCATTGGATTTTCAGTAGGACTCGGAAATATTTGGCGATTCCCAAGTCTGTGCTGCTACAAATGGCGGAGGGTTAAGATTGAATTTAAATTAAAAATACAAAACAACAATACAGTAGAATATTTCAAAAAACTTTTAAAAAACATATTTAAAAATAACCAAATAGAATTCAATCGATTTCTCAAATTCAAATCTCACTATAAAAATTAGTCTTTCTTTAAGTATAGTTCGAAATACTTTGTTTACACGATTATTTACTTTTCAATCTCTCAGAATTACTATGATACTAAAATATCGAAAAATGCCTAAAGTTAAAAAAAACCATCAGCAACGATTTAATCGAAAAAATCTAACTTGATAAAACTTACATTTTAAAGCTGGAATTAACTTAAAGGTAGGTGACCTGGTCGTGGTCCGATTTTTCATTATGGTTCTACATATCACCAGAAAAGTACAATTTTGCCGATTAACTCATTCTGGCCCTTTGGATAATGCAATCCGACCACATTGGAGACGTGTTTTTTTGTTCATAACATAAAAAGCAATCAGTTTCCGATTGTTTTTTCATGTCTCCATGGAAACATATCACAGAAAACATTACAATTTGAATTAAATCGTTCAGGCCCTCAAAATCAATCCGTTCGGGACATCAAATTTCAATGCATATAGAAAAAAAGCTTTGATATTTTTTTAGTTACAACTTTAGGGTATGAGGTTTTCGATCGGGTCATCCATTTTAATTAAAACTCCAAATTTAGATTTGAAAATGGTTAAACTTGTCTTTTGGATTAAAAGTGAACATGGGGATGTCAATGTATTTAAAACGTTAGTTAAAGTTTACACAATTAAATGTTTCATTGGGTTGGAGACATTATGGTCGGTATATATTATTATGCTTAGTTCTGTATAGAATAATCCCGCATTAATAAGCACATTGTAATTGGGAACAAGAAGAAATTCGGCCATCTTTTTTGCGTATAACAATTTTTTTTTCAAATATTTAACAATATCTAAACAAACGGTGGCTAAGTAAAAAAGCCTTGGATGCGTTTATATACCTTACCAGCGATTGTGCCCATATGAGTCTTGGAATTGGAAATTTGGCTTTCAGATAGAAATAACAATCTCATTCTACAACACGATTTATACATGCGCTGATATGGGCGTCATTGTTCGACACATACAGCCTTCTTAAGAGTTCAAGTACACCCCATTCAAACTGTTACAGAAGATGAAAGAACACGAGAATTACCAACTTTCTTTAGTTTAGTCCCTCCCAAACAAACTTAAGGTCAGACACTGTTTTAGTTGTACAAAGAGTATATGAATATGAGTATTAACCTTGCTATAAACACCTTTGTTGTGGTTACAATTGAAAAAAAGACGCGTCACATATTTTGTTTTCATGGTTTTCACTACCGTTGCTGCCGGTGTATGTGAAGGTATACGTATGTTATTTTGTCATAAATGTTATTGTCAATAGTTGTCACATGAGGTAGACAAATTGTCAATGCATACATTTATTTCTAGTCCAGAGATGCAAAAAGAACATTCTTTCCTCGGGATCACATGCAATTTTTCCCCAAGCCCCTACGATACTTTCAACACATTTCCTCGGAGCGGCGCTCCCACCTCCCTCATTTTTTGCAATCCTGTAAAAATTTATCTTCCATAAATCGCAATTAAAATAATTACCTCAGCCGCAGATCAATTCAGTAATTTTCAAGCAAAACTGTTTGTGATACCATTTCCGACTCAGATTGTCTCCAGCTCATCGTGATAGACTCACTCCACGACCTGTTGCGATTAAGAAAAGTTCCCTGTCAGCAGCTTTAAGGTCCGGGGGGCCTTGTTAGGGCTTGAAGGTGACACAATGTCACATTTTAGTGTTTACTAGGGGGTGGTCAAAAGGCGCTTTACCCAATGCTCATGTATGTATATTGGAGGCCTAGTAATGTCGGAGGGGCCCTGGGATCATTTTTTTAGGGGGCCCTTGTCAGCAGCTGCTGAACACTGCTGAACTCTTCTATCCGCCACTGTCCAACGACTTCCGAGTGCCCTCAGACCTTAACAAATGTGCATCTCATTAAAGATTGGCTTCAGTAATACTCAAAGACATATATGGCATGGGGGGAATGACCATAATGAAAGGACCCTCTGAAATCATTTCAGTAAGGGTCCTTTTCATTATGTTTAATTTTTTTATGCCATTTTGTGCCTTTAAAACCATACCTTTATTCGATTTTGTCTGTAAGAAGTTAGGCCGGGATGTCATTTTATACGCGTAAGTGGCAGTGTAGTGTAGGTTGCAAGAGATGATATCCTACAATCCATTTGGAATTTTTGTGTGACTGTCATATTACCTACCCACTAGAACCTTGTCCGGGCCAACCATCTCCTGGAGTGATTTTCAAAATCAAACAATGAAGTAATAATGCATTCAGTGACAGTATTTCGGGTTTGTGCTGCTAAAGTTACCTATTCCCCTTAACGGTGATACTCTCAGTTATAAACAATAAAACATTTTATCTCTGTAGTTTGGCATGTCGGCTGGTACCCCGTTAAATCCTGCACGTAGCATAGAGCAATAATCTAACAACGTCAAATAGTGTTATAGCATAAGGAGTGTACATCGCCATGTTGGAAAACTAAGATTAGAACCGACACCTTGCTACATGAAGCAGGACATCACAGGGTGTATGCTCCTACATATAAGTAGCATGTGGAACGTATTTTTGTGAAAATTTCTATACAATCTTGGCAACCAAGGTTTTTCTACGTCAAAATTGTAATGAGGATTCCCAAAATCACGGGTGTCATTTTTAAATGTGTTCTTGGAAGGTATTCTAGGGGCAAAGGTTTATCATATACGGTCAAAATGTAAAAAGGGGCAAGGGATTACCAAATATATCGTTTGCCCTACTGAGGTTACAGTACCAGCGTTACAAAGTAGGTTCAAGTCACCCTGGGCCTGGGGTATGGGGGTAAAATTTCAGATCATAGTTTGTTTAAAAATGGTGCCAGAATTGTTCGTCTTACTGGACAAACCCGAAAAATACAGGTCGCTTGTCAACATGGCATTGTGGAAAGAACACTATACGTCCTCTTGCCCCTTGTGTGGTTTGTGTGTGTGGGGGGGGGTGTGTGTGTCCTGTAATATTTCACACGTGAGCAGAAATTGTTGTTTATTACTTAAACAAAGAGAAAAAATGGCTGGCTGAGAGACAATTTATGGAGTTCGGCCTTTGGTAGACGAAGCTCCATGAAGGACATCGAGTTGAGCTTAGCTAGTTCAAACAGTGATTAAGTTGTGTACAAATTATAAATAGTTTTGCAAAAAATGGATTTGTTAGAAATTTGAGTGGTGTCACCTCGGGAAATCTCGGAGGCAAGCTTGAAAGTCAAAGACCACAGTAACTCCCTGATCCTTGCCTTACTTTGCACAACGAAAGTTAGTATATGGGGAATGTAATTACTGTTTTTGGTTTAGTTTTTTTTTAATTTTTTAGGTTTTTTCTTTTTTTAAAATTCTTTTAAGTAGATGTCATAGAGAATCTAAAAATCATGGATGTCATTGGTTTTTAAAAATGTTTTCTTGGGTGTTTTATAAGGGGGAAAAGTTTGTACAGGGTACACGATAACAGTGTTAAAATTGTTTTTAAAATTTAAACCAATCGTTTGGTTGCTAATAAGGTTCAAATAGGTATAATTTGCTCATATATACGAACCTATTGTTTAGTACCATCGGTTGAAAAAGTTCATTATTTAAGAATGGTCCTATTTGTTGAAACTGGTTTTAAAACGTTCGAGTGGATCATAACTAAATACACAATGTATTAGATTCTGTGTTTTTTTCACCTTTCAAAGTGAAGACCTTACGGATATACTTACTGGTCTCTTCCCATAGACTTTGTGGACCACGGCCATATTGCCCGCCTCTTAATTATCATCAAAAACGTCTTTGCAAAGCGACCTATATTATTTTCGGCTTCTGTACATTAAGACGAAACAATTTGGCAACCATTTTGAAAACAAACTGATTGCCTAATTTTACCCCATGTCAACCTTGAACCCTTTTTGCCTTTTACTCGTGTAGTACTAATAACCTCAGGGAGGGCAAACTATACATTATCTTAATATCCTGAAAGGTACTGAACAGATGGTATACTTGAAACACATTTTGCCCATTTTATATAATGAATGACCCCTGTTAAACCTGGCCCCCAGAATAGATTCCAGAACACGTTTTAAAAAATGACACCCATTATTTTTTGGGAATCCTCATCCAATTTTGTATTTAGAAAACCTTGGTTGAAAGATTGTACTAAGATTTATTTCACCAAATTAAATGTACGAATAAGTGGTCAACCTTGCACTTCCGCATACCGGTTTGTAAAGTTAATTCCGTTAACTGAACACTTCATACCATTCCGTTAATGATGATATATATATGAATCCACTCTTATTCAAGAATTGTATTTATATTATTTTTTTGGCAGGAGCTTTTCTCATACTATTTCATTAGCCCTGGGAGTACCGGGGTTCCTCTACCATCTTGGAGCTGGTTTTAGGAGGGTCAATTTATGTCACAAGGTGGCATTACATGTTGGAATATACTCCTGGTGGCAAGGTAGGTTTATTTTCTCTTCAAATCGGTTTACGTCTCGTCGTCGTCATCATCATCGTCATCACCACCATCATCATCGTCGTCGTCAGTGTCATCGTCGTCATCATCATTATCGTCGTCGTCAACAGCATAAATAACATAACATAACATACATGACTTATATTTTGAAAGGCGCCTGTTTTCATATAGATTACAAAGCGCCTTTATGAGTATTACGACTGAAAGAGGTGAGTTTGAGCATTGACTTAACTTTTCAACAGTACTGGCATTACGAATAGTGATAGGAATTTGGTTCCATAGCTTTTGTGCAGCCACTCAGTAAAGGCCCAGTCGCCACACATTTGTGTGTCCTAGGAACAACGCAAGAGTGAGAACGAGTGGTAACGGACCCAGGACGTGATCTACTCACCACCAGACATTCACTGCAATGTACTGGGAACAAAGCCCGTCATTGCCTTATAAAAACATATAAAGAGTCTTGAATTAATACGATAAGATATACTAAGCCAGTGAAGTTCCTTCAACAGAGGAGTTGTGTGAGTAAATCTATTGAATAACCGGAATATGAGCCGAGCACACTTGTTTTGAAGCGTTTGGAGTATGTTGAGTTTCTTCTCTTAGTACTACATTGAGCAACAGATTACAGTAATTTCTAAGCGAGACAAAATTATGATCTAACAACATTAGCACATGTTACACAATCAAGGAATCTACGTATTCTAAAAAGGTTTCTAATTTGCCAGTCCCTAAGAGATTTTTAGCAAGTCCTGGACACTGTTTAGACATTGACATTACCCTGCCGAACGCAGTGTTACTTGCGCAAACACTGGGTTAATCCCAGAATGATCCTTATTACAGCGTGTGGTTGTTTGGATGTAACTAAGTTCTTATGTCATTTGGCTGTACGGAACACAGGATGACACGAATAGGTGTTCAAATAGTTGACTTAGCTCGTACGACAGGGGGCTAGATTAGCTTTAACTAATAATTTTAGGGCCGTTCATTATTTCGAGGGGGCCGGCGAAATTGAAAGATGTGTTTCGAAATTGCATAACCCAAAAATGTAAGATAATTCCATAGGCTCTATTGTCATAGAACCCACACACCATCCAACACACACAATTAGGTATGCCCTACATCCTATGATTTCCTGCTTGTATGCAGATAGGCGCCTGGTTTATGAATTTAAATGTAAATGACCCCCCCCCCCCTCAAAAAAATACATAAACCCCCTATTTGTCAAGAAGAATCCCCCATAGGTCGAGGTCTAATCCAAATGGTCCACATTTTTACGCACTAACTCCCGCGGACCCAATAATAAACCAACCCCCAACCTACACTCATGGCTCACTTCTGGACATAACAAACGCGCGCGTTGCTCGATGCGGCCGTACTGCGTCTAAGTGCAACCGAATGGTGCGCCGTTTTGGCGGAAAAGCGGGCGTACATTCTAAACTGCCCAGCAAATTATGAGCCAGAGTGTAGGTTGGGGTGGTTATTGGGTCCGGTGAGTTAGTTAGTACAAACATTTGGACCCATTTGGATTAGACCTCGACCTAATGTGATTCTACTTGACAAATAGGGGGTTATGTAAATTTTTTTTCTGATGGGAGTGGGGGGGTCCTGTTAAATTTAGTTCATAAACCAGGCGCCTAATCTGCCTATCAAGCATTAAATTCATATGAATTATGGCCTACCTGCAACTTTTGGTGTGTGGGATGGGTGTGTGGGTTCCTATGCACTAGAGCCTATGTAACGGTACATTTTGGGGTAGCCTTTTCTAACCCACATCTTTCACTTCTCCTTCGGCCCCTCGTAAATAATGAAGGGCCCTAAATTATTAGTTTACAGCTAATCTTAGCCTGTCTAAGCTAATCAACTAGACACCTAGTTCGTGTCATCCTTGGTCCTACAGCCAAATGATACATAAGAACTTAGTTACCTCCAACCACCACACCTGTAAATAAGGAGCCCTCGTGGGGGGATACCCATTGTTTCGGCAAGTAACCCTGCCGTTCGGCAGGGTAATGTCAATGTCTAAACATGTTGTCCAGCCTTGGTAAAACTTAACTGGCAAATTAGAAACCTTTTTAGAATACGTAGATTCCTTGATTTTGATACATGTTCTACTTTTGTTAGATCCTTCATTTTGTCTCGCTTAGACTACTGCTACATCTGTTGCTCAAGGGAGTACTCAGAAAGAACCTCAACATACTCCAAAAGCTTCAAAACAAGGTGCTCGTCCCATATTCCGGATCCTAGATTTACTCACACCCCCTCTGTTGAAGGAACTTCACTGGCTTAGTATATCGGGTGGGGGGGGGGGGGGGGGGTGATGTATAAATTCAAGACTCTTTTATATGTTTATAAGGCTCTGAACGGGCTTTGTCCCCATACATCAGTGAATGTCTGGTGGTGAGTAGATCACGTCCTGGGTCTTTTACCACTCGTTCTCACTGTTGTTCCTAGGACACACAAATGTGTGTGCAGCGACTGGGCCTTTCAGTGGCTGCAAACCAAAAAGCTATGGAACAATTTCCTATCACTATTCGTAGTGCCAGTACGGTTGAAATTTAAGGTCATGCTCAAAACGCACCTCTTTCAGTCGTATTATCATAAAGGCGCTTTTTATCTATATGAAAAGGCGCCTTTCAAAATATAAGTCCCGTATGTTATGTTTGTTAGGTATGCTGTTGACGACGACGATAATGATGATGACGACATGGACAATGACGACGACTATGATGATTGTGTGATGACTATGATGCAGACGACGACGATTACGATAAACAGTTTGAAGAGAAAATAAACCTACCTTTCCATCCAGGAAGTATATTCCAACATGTAATGCCACCTTGTGACATCCATGACCTAACCCAGCTCCAAGATGAGTAGAGGAACCACGGCTACTCCCAGGCAATGCGGTAATAGGGTATGAGAAAAAAGACCTGCAAAAAATATATTAAATACAATTTCTTGAAAGAGTGATTCATATTATAATATCATCATTCACGTGAATATCTAAGTTGTTCCGTTTAAATTAATTAACCTTTACACCAGTATTCGGAAGTTGCAGGTTGACACTTATTCGTACATTTAATTTGGTGAATAAATACTTAGTACAAAATCTTTACAACCAAGGTTTTTTCTAAATCAATTTTATGAGGATTCCAAAAAACATGGGTGTCCTTTTTTAAAACGTGTTCTTGATCTATTCGGGGGGCAAGGTAATTTCTACAGGGGTCATTATTTAAAATGGGCAAAATGTGTTTCAAAGTATACCATCATGTTCAGTACCTCAAGAATTAAAGAAAGGTATAGTTTGCCCCTACCTGAGGTTTATAGTACTACACGAGTTACCACGTCAAAACGGGTTCAAGGTACACTGGGGGTAAATTTTAGAGTCAGCAGTTTAGTTTGCAAAATGGTGCCCCAATTGTTCGTCTTACTGTACAGAAGCCTAAAAAGTATAGGCGCATTGTCAAGGACGTTTTGATGATAATTGAGCGGCAATAGGCCGTGGTTCCAGTGTTATTGGAGACCAGTCATCATATCCGTAAAAGTCTCACTTTGCAAAGTGAACACAGAATCTATATACATTATTGTTATGTAGTATGATCCACTGAAACGATTTTAAAACCAGTTTCAACAAAATCGGACCATTCTATAAATAATGACTTTCTTTCAACCTATATGTTCTAAAACAATAAGTCGTATATATGGCAAATTATACCTTTTTGAACAACCTATTACAACTCAACAGATTTGGGTTTAAATTAAAACAATTTACACTTTTTATTGTGTACCCCGTACAAACTTTTCCCCCTTCTAAAACACCCAAGAACACTTTAAAAAATGACACCATGATTTTTAGATTTCTCCATGAAATTCTGTTATGGAAAAACATTGGTGTCAAATTGTATATGAAAAACTAAACCAAAAACTTAATTACATTTCCCCATATACTAACTTTCGGTGTGTGCAAAGTAAGGCAAGGATCAGGGAGTTACTGTGGTCTTTGACTTTCAAGCTTGCCTCCGACTATTTCCGAGGATGACACCCTCAATTATCTAACAAATCAAAGTTTTTTTTTTTGCAAATATATTATAATTATGTCCACAGACTAATCACTGTTTGAAATAGCTAGCTCAAATTGATGTCTCTGGAGCTTCGTCTACCAAAGGCCGAACGCCATAAATTGTCTCTCAGCCAGCCATTTTTTCTCTTTTTTTAATGTAATAAACACAATTTTCTGCTCACGTGTGGAATTTACCGACACACACACCCCCCCCCACACCCACACACACAAGGTGCATAGGATGTATAGTGTTTTTCCCATCATTGTTTGACAATGCGACCTTTATTTTTTCGGGTTCTGTACATATAAGACGAACAATTGCACCATTTTTAACAAACTGGAGAATCTTAAATTTTACCCCCAGGCCCCCATTGTGCCCTTGAAACCTACCTTGTAACTCTGGTACTGTAACCCTCAGGTAGGCAAACTATATCCTTTCTTGTACTCCTTGCCCCTTTTTACATTTTGACCCTGTATAAACCTTTTCCCCTAGATACTTCCAAGAACACATTTAAAAAATGACACCCGTGATTTTGGAATCCTCATACAATTTTGATTTAGAACAACCTTGGTTCCAGATTGTATATGAAATTTTCACAAAAATACAGTTCCACCTTTAGCTCTATTTGAGCATACACCAGGTTGATGTCCTGCTTCATGTAGCAATGTGTCGGTTCTAATCGTATTTTCCTAAACTGGATGCAACCCTTATCTATACCATTACGTTTTGTTTATCTTATTTAACGCTATGCCTAAACGTGCAGATTTTAACCGGGTACCAGCCGACATGCCAAACTACAGAGATACAATGTTTTAGTTTATATGTAAAATGTATCACCCGTTAAGTGAATAGGCTAACTTTAGCGCACAAACCCGAACTATCTGGTTCACTGAATGCTATTATTACTTCATTGTGTTGATTTTGAAATCACTCCAGATATGGTTGTGCCAGAGACAATGTCTATGGTAGAGTAATATGACAGTCCACAAAAATTCCACTGGATTGTAGGAATATCACTCTTGCAACGACACTACACTGCCCCTTACGCGTATAAAATGACATCCCGGTCCTCACTTCTTACAGACAAAATTCGAATAAAGTTAGTGTTAAGCCCAAAATGGCATAAAAAAAATTAACATAATGAAAAGGACCCTTACTGAAAATGATTTCGTAGGGTCCTTTCATTATGTCAATTTTCCCCCCATGCCATTATGTCCCTTTCAGTCATTGATACTGAGCCAATCTTTAGATGAATATGCACATTTTGTTAAGGTCTGAGGGACGAGGAAGTCGTGGACAGTGGTCGGATATAAGAGTCAGCAGTGCCAGCATCGCTTGACAGTGCCCCTAAAATAATGGCTCCCAGGGCCCCACTCAGACATACATAGCCTACATATAATACACTGACATTTGTAAGCGCCTTTTATGCCACCCCTATAACACTAAAATGGTGACATGGTGTCACTTCAAGCCCCTAAAAGGCCCCCCCTTAAGCTGCTGACAGGGCCATTTTCCTTAAATCCGCCACAGGTCGTGGAAGTGGTCTATCACGAGGATGGAGACACTCTGAGTCTGAAATGGTATCCAAACCAAGTTTTTGGGTGCTTGAAAATTACTGACTCAGATCTTGCGGCTGAGGTAATATTTTAAATGCGATTTACTGACGATACATTCGTACAGGATTGCAAAAAATGCGGGAGGTGGGAGCGCCGCTCCGAGAAATGGTTGAAAGTCTCGGTAGTATCTATGTGAAACTTGCATGTTGATCCCGAGAAAGATGTTCTTTTTGCATCTCTGGACTGAAAACATGTATGCATTGACCATTTTGGTCCTACCTCATGTGACCACTTTGACAATAACATTTATGACAAAAGACATACTTAATAACCTTCACAATACACCCATCAACGTAGTCATGGTCAGTGAAAAACCATGAAACAAATATGTGACTCGTCTTTTGTTTCAATTGTAACCACAACAAAGGTGTTTATTGTTTATAGCAATGTTATTAACTCCTATTCAATATACTCTTTGACACTAAAAAGTGTCTGACCCTTACGTTTGTTTGGGGGGACTCAACTAAAGAAAGTTGGTAATTCTCGTGTTCTTTCCTCTTTGTAAAGTTTGAATGGGGTGTACTTGAACTTTATGAAGGCTGTTGATGTCGAAAACAATGACGCATAATGCCATACTGCCCCTGTATAAACTCATGTTGTAGATGAATTGTTATTCGATCTGAAAGCCAATATTCCAAGACTCATATGGGCAAAAATCGCTGTGTAGGTATAAACGCATACATAGGCGGTTTTACGTAGCCACCGTTTGTTTAGAAGATTGTTAATATTGCAATTGGTATACGCAAAAAAGATGGCCGAATTTCTTCTTGTTAACGCAAATTACAAATGTAGCTTATGCGGGATGTGATTAATTCTATACAGAACTAGCATAACTAATATATACATAACATAAATGCCCAACCAATGAACAATTTAAATTGTGTAAAATTTAACTAACGTTTTAAAAATACAATTGACATCCACCATGTCACTTGTTATCCAAAAGACAATTACCATTTCAAATCTAAATTTTGGATTTTTAATTAAAGATGGATGATCCGAATCGAAAACTCATACCCTAAAGGTTGTACTAAAAAAAATATCAAAGATTTCTTTTTTTCTTATTCTGCCAGTTAAATTTTGAGGCCCCCGACTGATTATTTTGAATGGCCGGAACGATTTAATGCAAAATTGTAATGTTTTCTGGTGATATGCTTCCCTGGCGAACATGAAAAAAATCGAACTGATTGCTTTGATGTTTGAAGCAAAACGTTCCTCCACTGTGGTCGACTTGCATTACCAAGGGCCGGAATGATTTAATCCAAAATTGTAATGTTTCGGGTGATATGAGATACACATAATTTGAAAAATCGGACCACGACCAGGTCACCTACCTTTAAGCTTCAGATTTAAAATGTAGGTTTATCCAAGTTAGATTTACGATTAAATCGTTGCTGATGTTTTTTTTTTAAACTTTAGGCATTTTATCTATATTTTTAGTATATAGTATTTCTGAGAGATGAAAAGTAAATAATCGTGTAAAACAAATAAGTTCGAACTATACTTAAAGACTAATTTTTATCAGTGGATATTTTAATTTGTAGAAATCGATTGACCTATTTGGTTATTTTGTAAATATGAAATCTTTAAAACCCCCCTGCAGGCCAACTTCGATATAGTATCAAATTTTTGGCGTTAGTTTAATTTAAATTCATCCTAACCTCCGCCATTTTTGTAGCACAAGTAGGGGAATCTCCAAATATTTTCGAGCCTACTGAAAATCCAATGAGTGACATCACAAAATCAGTCTCCAGAGCCAATGTCACCCTCGCCTAAGTTCTTCTGAACCCTTGTGATCCTGAAAGAAGGTGGCTTGCTTTTAAAGATACTCCATCAAGAATCCCACGAAAAGACGTAAACAACTACTACTGTAATCTGAATACATCCCGTCAGTGATGGAATTGTGCCCCTTACTCACGGTGAAATAAAGGTATATCGCAGACAGTCACGCTTGCAGGCGTGGCCCTGGTTGCTAGACTGCTGAATATTAAATATTTTTTTGTATAAATGAGTAAGCAGGCCTGTGATATTTAAAATAAGAAATAAAATGTATATGGCAGAACGCTTGCAATCACTTAAAATGGCTTGCGCTAAACGGTGTAAGCTTACCGATATGTTTTCTAATCCCCTATATGCAAGAACGGTAGACACAACCTTAAAGGGACATAAAGGCATGAAAAAGAAAATTGACATAATGAAAATGGCCCTTACTGAAATCACTGTCCACTAGTTTGAAACAATTTTCAAATTTCAAATTCAACTAAGTTTTATTAGCTCTTCATTCAGTCAATACTTACTAATGATAAACTTCATTACAGAACACATAAAGAGATAATGGTGGGTTTTAACATAATTTTAGTAAAGACCTTAAACCACATGTTAAAGGTGCTTGTTCCGGACTAGCACTTGATATGAGAGCATGCACTTGCACATACACCACATCAATTACCGTGGGAAACAGACTCACGTTGGGGTTATGGTAGACCGCAATAATGCATTTGCTACAGCCCATTCAGTACTGTGCTACTTTTGTTTTTTTTATTTGTAGATTTATTAATTTAAGGTTATGAGATTGATGGTTACCACTAAAACGGCGGTTTTTTTGTTTATATCTTTGGATTGAATGGACTTGAGGGCTCACATTTCAGGACGAATAATGAGCAAAATACGGTCCCCCTGCATCTGTATCAAAATCTATACTACTTTCCGGTTAATGGGAAGTTCACCCACCTTTAAATGAAATGCAGGAGGAGGCCATAATAAGTCAGATGGACTTTTGAGCATGGCCCACACTATCTGTGGCATGGCCCCACCTTACACTATACAGAGTTTACAATTAAATATGAATTACTAGAAAGGACGGGACATATTCGAAAAGACAAAACAAAATCGGGACAACAAGGCACGACAAACAAAAGAGGACAAGACCAGACGAGGACATTGACAATTATTTATACAAATGACGAAAGCAAGTATGTGACAGGTATTGCAATTATCGAGTGCTCAAATCGTAATTGAAAGAGATAAGGTTTTATAACAAATATAATTTGAATATTTATTAATCAATTCATGTTTGGAGAAATATTTTGAAAATGAGTTTGGAAGGGGGTTTGAGTTGTAGCGATACTTGAACACTTCCTGTTTGGCAGTGTGTTTAAATAAAAATTGTTGAGTGTTTTTAACTTGTGAAACATTGGTTAGTGTGATGTGGTATTCGTGTATTTGATAGCCGCATGGCTCTTGTGCCAATTTCTGGAAAAAGGATGCTGACAGTACTGCCCGCATTTACCAAACTGAAAAGAATGTTGTCTCAGCTCACGACACCATTGTTATTTGCATATGTGCTAAGCGGCTAATCCATCTTTCCTTGCCCAGATCGATATCTTACTACAAGCCTAGAGTACAATGCCTGAATCCGGTCTGAATGCTTTTGAATTGTTTCCCAAAACCAGAGAAGATGAGAAAGACAAAACATGCGGCTAGATACACTGTAAATAATGTCAGGGATGTGAACACACCTTGGTTTCCTTGTTCCAGAATTGCCACAAACTGCCACC